>BQNB010045974.1:0-43982 GCA_026074375.1 Tanacetum coccineum | reverse complement strand
AATGAAAAGCAGCAATTTAAATTGTTCATTCTGCTTACCGAAACCAAAAAGAAAAAAGGTAACGTCTTAAATCAATTGTCACCTGAAGGTAATGTAGCTTCAGGGCAGTTTTGATATGTTCTCTAAGGGTTTTACCTGAGTGCTAATCCAGCTTACCCGTTCGTACACACTCCTTTGTTCGTTGGCTGTATAAAAGATCATATTATTAGTTGCAACATACTTAAAATTAAGTGAAAAACAAACCAGAAACTAAATTAAAAATAACATGTACCTTACTTTCTACGACATGTGTGGTAAGTTGCCCCCAATAACTTTAGACAATCTTTAATTTCCTGCATATACATAAATACGTATGAATATATGCATTAAGTTGAATCTTACAAGTAAGAGTGAACAAAATAAGTATTCACACTTTGTAATCTAATAAGCCATTTTCACAGAACACAGAATCTGAGGAATGGTATTATACAAAAATTCACTTTAAAAGCGTAGTCACAAAATAGTGAGGTAAACTAACATTTCAATGTCTAGTTATGTAGCAAAAGATGCCATTACAACATGAAACAAAACTATAAACTCATTTTTTGCTCATAAAAAAATATAAAAAACAAACACCCCTAACTACAATCAGTTTGTCTCCTTAGTACATACACAAACTCTTCTTTTGCTATATTGCATATCTGTTTTTCATTGTTTTTAAAACACACTGATACGAATATAATTTTTTTCCAAATACATACACAAAAAGTGTAAACACACATACTTATAGGAAGAAGTTGTGAAGAAGCTTTTCTGTAAACTTATAACAGAAACTCCAAACAAAAGTAGTTGAATTCGCCACTTATAGGAAGAAGGAGTGAAGCTTTTCTGCAAACTTATAACAGAAACTCCAACTTACCACTTGAAAAGTTGTTATAAGTTTGCAACGAAACTTCAGTTTTCCCCACTGCTACTATTCATCTTCTTAACTCTAAAATTTATAAAAATTAAATAATAACCTTTAGAATATTACAATCAAGATGTAAGAGTCCAAAAAAGAGATACAACATCAAGCCAAAAAGGGATCTTGTGGCTGTAAAAGTTCACCGGATCATTTGGATTCAGAGCCGCCATTGGTGGCCGAAATCTGAGCAAAGAGAGAAAATGAATGAATTTAACATGCAAACAATAAGCACCACAAAATCAAAAATCTTTAATCACAAAAAAACAATAAAATAAACCTAAAACCTAAATAACATTCCACAGCAAAAGCTATTAAACTTTAGGATCTCAAACACAAATAATTTATTTACCCGTTTGTTTTGTAAGTGTAACTCCAACAACTGCTGGTATGCACTAGGATATTTTATTTGATTGTAATGATTATTGCTCCATTAATGATGATCTTAACTGCAGAATGCTTCACATCCCTAAAACTGCAACACATATTCAATTCCAGGGAAATTGGAGAGCCAAATCGTTTATGTGCTTTAATGAGATTGAGTTATAAATACTCCGAATTCAATTTTGTGTATTGAATCTTTATATAGATATAGATATAAAGTTTTAAATATATATTTCCTCAAAATAAGCCCAAGTCACGTGTATTTCCTCCAAAAGCCATCCAAGTGCTAAAAACACAAAAAGAACGATTAAGTACATAATTTGGGCATATTTGCATGATTTAGGAGATTAAATGACCCTGAAAAAGTGTATAAAATGACACCTCATCAAATACCCCTACACTTAGGATTTGCTTGTCCTCAAGCAAATGGGATTTATAACCTAGACAATAGCAATATTGGGAGCATTTAACCTACTTTTCAAAGATAATTTATGACATAACCTTCTAGACCTCGTAATTAAAAGCACGGAAGTTATATACTAGCACCACACATGAGGGTTTAGATTCTCTCTTTCTCTCAGGTGTATAATAAATTATTAACAATATAGGAAATGGAAAATAACACTCATTACCTGTCGTAGCATATAAATTACCACAGGTTTGGTAAATGATCAAAACCTCCACCGCTAGGCGCAAGTACTAGAAATTACTATCAAATAGGTCTTTTCAAGGGTTGTGATGTTTGGGTGTAGGTTAAACAACAGCAGCAACGGATGGTATATACATGGGCGATGGCGAGTTAATTATCTACAAGAATACATGCTGAGGCGTTGCTAAGCCAAGACTCGACCACTCTAGGACTAAGATATACGAACTAAGACATACAAACTCTACATCCAACTCTTTCTTTTTCTTTTCTATTTTTCTCTTTTTTTTGATGAACATAATGCTATGTTTCGATATATTACTCATCATTTTAAGGACAAAGCAAATGGCAATTGAAGGAATATTTTATAAAGCTTATTTCCCCCTATACTTTTGAACATTGTCCCTAATGTTCTTAAAAGTACTCGTAACCGAATAAAGGGAAAAGAAAAAGACCAAAGAAACTAGTACTCCTCTTGTTTGCTTAATAATGGAGAAGAAACATATGATAACTAGCTAAATCATCATCCCGTCCAATGAAACTCCTAAGAACTCCAAAGCTTCTTATCATCAAATATAACATGTAAATCAAAGACAAGAAACAACTACATTTGGCGTAAAATCAGCGGGATAATGATATATACAACGAAACTTTTAGGGTTTATACTCTATAAAAGAAGTAAAGATAGGATGAATGTGTTAATGTAATCGTGGTTTTCTGCAGGTTTTTAAGAAAATTACAAATTTTGAAAATTATGCAAAATTAATTTCCAAAGATTTAAAGAAAATACGAAATTTACAAGATTTATCCTAGTGCCTCTAGTCATTTAGCAAATCTTAATTCTCACTATGTGATCTCAGGATGCATCATAAAAACAAGTTCTAGAATTTAATACACTACCGGTACACTCTCATATAATTTTAACCGATACCAATGCTCCAAAAAAGGGGACAAAACCACATATGTACGAACACATCCATGAACATGACATATATGATTACTCTTTCTTAACTCGAGAAAGCTAAAGGTAAAATTATCTTCGGTATAAAAAATGGATACCTGAATTCCTATAGATCTAGGAGCGAACATCACATTTTTTGGGTGGAATTTTTAGAGGGTTTTTGTGCTAGTCATATAATTCCTATCCATGAGACGCTATTAATACTCCGTTTTCGTCGATATGTGTCATAATTTTTTTTTAATTTGGGTCAAAATTACCGTCTATGATATGTTTCGATATATTACACATCATTTTAAGGATAAAGCAAATGGAAATTAAAGGAATAGTTTCTAAGGTTTATTCCCCCTACACTTATTTTGAACATTGTCCCCAATGTTCTTAAAAGTTCTCGTAAATGAGTAAAGAGAAAAGAAAAAGAACGAAAGAAACTAGTACTCACCTGGTTTGCTCAATAATGGAGAAGAAACATGTGATAACTAGCTAAATCATCATCCAGGAGTCGTCCAATGAAATTCCTAAGAACTCCTGGGCTTCTTCTCATCAAATATAACCTGTAAATCAAAGACAAGAAACAACTACACTTGGCGTAAATTCGACGGGATAATGATATATACAACGAAACTTCTAAGGTTTAGACTCTATGAAAGCAGTAAAGATAGAATGATTGTGTTAATTTAATCGTGGTTTTCTGCAGGTTTTTAAGAAAATTACAAATTTTAGAAATTATACAAAATTAATTTTCAAAAATTTAAAGAAAATACGAAATTTACAAGTGCTGGAGACGTGACACTATCAGGATTAATCCTGACGCCGTCTCCACACACTATAAATAATTTTTTCTTCGTACTCTAGAAAAAATTTATGCACGCAAATCTATTAGTTATTTCTTGTAGAAAATACTACATAAAACTTGAGATTAATTATCACAATCATATGACTCGAAACTGACACAAGACGCGAATTAATCTAAATAAAATTTTAAATACTTTTGAAATGGTTCTTAGAAACCGGATTTTCCTTTAACAATTTTTATGAAATACCTTTGATTGCAATTAAGATGATGTTAAAGACAAAACAAAGCATGATTAAATAATAATTCAAACATATAAAAACAAATATATAAGAATAAAACACGAAAGACACTCATAAAATGCATGAAATAAAAAGATAGATTGGGCTGCCTCCCAACAAGCGCTTGTTTTTGTTCGAGGCACGAGCCCGTCTCTACGCTTATTTGACGCATAAAAGGTGGGTCTCCCCTACACTTAAGGTCAAGTGCGGGTGATAGTAACGGTACACACCATTGTGGTGAGGAGGAACCATATGTTGAAAAAGTGGTTGTTGAATTATATGCTCCAAATGGTGTGTTTCTTTAATCTTACTCTTCTCTAACTCTTTTGGTTTCATGGGTAAACTAAGTCCTTCTCCAAGAAAATAAACTTCTTTGGATTCTAATTGCCAATCGTCTTCTATCATCTCCAAATTTGAAAAATCAACACCTAAGGATCCACTATGTCTTAATAAACCTAGTTTAAATCCATAATGTTTCTTAGGGTCTTCTACACATGGGTGATAATAGCAAGATATATCCTTAGAGTGGAAGGACGCCACGTGAGGTGAAGGTGGTGTATGAATGGTCAAATTGTCTACTCCCTTCATCCTAAAATTATCCAGACTATGTGGTTTGATGGGTGGTTCGAGGCCTCTTTCGTCTCCTAGTCTTACATCTAAGGATGGACAACTAGGTAAGAGTTATGGTTGAGGCCTTGGCTCATTAAAAGTAGAAATTTCCCTAGAACTAAGAGGAATGTCATGACTACAAGTATTCAAGCCTAAATCTTCTAGTTTCGTGTGGTCCAAATGTTCTACCTCCATCGGGATTCCTATAGTCTCTTATACTTCTTCCGGGTAAGTCACGAGCGGTGCGTATACCTCAAATGATGGAAGGACTTGTGAGGTACTTTATGGGCTTGGATTATCCTCCTTATCTCATGCTATGCACCTAGGTATCTTAAACCAAACCTTTTCATTGCCAAACAATTCATTTACTTGAGCCCTCAAACTTGCTAATCCTTACTCAGTAATAGCTTTAAAAGGTTTGTCCCACTATTTTTGACCCTAGGCAAAATTCTTTATGGTTTCTCATGCTTCTTCAGCACTTAATTCCCTAAGGTCCCCATTTGCAGCGAAGTTAAGGTCCATTTGGGTGTAGTGGTTGACATTATTATAAAAGATTTGAATTTGGGTCCATAAATCGAGGCCATGATGCAGGACTTTTCGGATTAAGTCTTTGTAACGAATCCACGCATCGTAGAGAGATTCATCTTGATGTTGTTGGAACATCAAGGTATATCTTTGGAATGGGAAGGTTGTGTTTCGTGGTAGGTTTTGAAAGGGCATGGTTGGTGGTCTTTCATACATCATGATGGTGAACGAAAGAGTTACAAACAAAAGGCATAAAAAAGATAGACTAAGAGAAAGCTAATTGACATAAAATTAAAATCTCACATGATAGGAATCAAGCGAGTAGAGCTAAGCTAAATAAAGCTCAAAACCTAACTATTCTCCACGCAGCGGTGCCAAAAACTTGATGTGCGGTCGTTGAAAACTTACAAGAAGTTTTACAACTCCCTAGGCAGAGCACAACCGTTGTAGTGTTGTAAGGTAAGACTCGGGAGTTGTTGTCATTCTTTAGGGGAATAGGTTGGAAAGGCTCGAACAGAATATAACAGAGGTCTAAGGGTTGAGAAAAGATTACATTTGGTATTTTAGATTTTTATAGAAAGCAAGAAAAATTTAGGTTTTGAGAGGTTGGTTTGGTTTTAGCTAATTAAACTAATAATAAATCTAAACTACTTTGGTGAAAACTTATATGGTAAACGAACATATTTACTTAATCATGCATAACTCCTCAGCTTGCTTCTCCTAATCCTATTGCTTTGTCACACTTGTGATGATTTATGTAAGTATTTCTTTAGTTATAAGCGAATTGCATGAAAACACCATCTATGTAATATTCCGTTAAGGCAACGCACAAGTAAGGTAGTATGAAGACTATTACAAGACCCCTAAGAGTACATTACATGCATTAAACACTTAAAAGGGATCAACCATATTAGAGGTAAGGTAGTATGAAGACTGTTACCGATGGTATCCTTTCTACACACTCGCGTTTCTCTAGACGTCTATGCCAATTTAATATCTTATGGCTAGTATTCTAAAGCCTAACGCGCACCTCCATCACAAGAAGCAATATTAAAAGAATCTACAAACTAAGTTTCATGCAATCATAAGTAAATACTAATAGATCTAGCCTAGCATGTTAAAAGGAAGCAAAGAACAATAAATAATCAAACAATACATAGACATATTAAATAATAAAAGATAGAGGATTTCACTTGATTAAAACATGTGTTTAAGGATGATACAAAAGGGTTTTGACACCCTAAAAATGACCTAAACAATTGCTATAATCGACTTTTAATAATACGATTCAGTTCTCAAAAGTTACACACTTAAAACCTTAAAAACGTGTTTGTATATATAGGAAAATGGGCGCGGCGACGTCGCGTTATAATCCAGACGTCGTCGCCCCGCCGAATCTTCTAGGGCTTCTTTAAGTCGATCGGGTCCTGACGCCGTTACCAAAATTCTGACGTCGTCCTTTGTAAGCTCTGACGTTGCCATGAATGAATGTGACGCTGTCTCCACGCATTGTACGAGTTTTCTTCAAGAGATTTGGTATAGAGTTGTAGTCTTATCCGTTTCTTCTCTAAATAAGCCTAAGTCACGTGTATTTTCTCCAAAAGCAATCCAAGTGCTAATAACACAAAAAGGAACTTTTAGGTACATATGTTGGGCATATTGCACAATTTAAGGGGTTAAATTGTTAGGGTATATGACACCTGCACACACCTCTGTACAGACCTCTGTACGGTATATAGCTCCTACACACACCACTTGAACAAACATGGAATACAAACAAGGCTTACAGAAAGTAAATGCGGAATATAATTGACACAAGATATAACGTGGTATCCACGACTAGGATAGTCGTGGCAGTCCACGGGATCAAACCAGAAAGATATTATTAAGCACTGAGCTAAACTGCTCAGGCTCGTGCCAAACTGCATGATCGTTCCAAACTACACGACCCGTGCCAAACACACACACTCATATCTAAGTTTACAATTACAATGAGAGGGGTATTTATAAGTGTGAGACCCTAATCCACTTTACTCATTCTACCGATGTGGAATATAAAACTTCACAACTCAATAATCTCCCACTTGAAGGCTGATCACTTCACTGCTCTTCGTCTCAAGTAATCTCTGTAAACTTCAAACCACCTTCCCTTTAACAATGTTACTGCTATAACCTTCATGTACCGCCGAACATACAAAAGACGCCACACTAACCAAACACAGGGCTAGGAGACTTTCGATACAAGGTATCCTGAACTAACATCATCAAACTGGGAATAACCCCTCTCTCTGGTAAGATATCAACCTCCGTTCATCAGTTATCTCGAAGGCCAATTGAAGCTGCGCAAAGCTTTAACTTCTTTGTCGTCACCACCTTGGTGAGCATCACTGCAAGGCTCTTCGTTCCAAGAATCTTCAACAAAGATAAGTACCATTCACTTATCAATATCCGAACAAGCTTTGACCAACTGCAAAACTTTAGATTCTTTATAAGATGAATTAAACTCTCAGCTTCTTTGTCACAATATTAAACTCTTTCTGATTGAGCTCAGTCTAACTTCTTAAGATAATTCTTCAACCATATCAACTCTTTGCTCGCTTATGTGACTGCCATAAACTAGACTTCTATAGTTAACATAGTGATACTCTTTTGTAGTCTAGACTCCCACTCGACTGTTGTTACACCAACTGTAAGCAAATAACCAAGAACATGCTTCTCAAAGCATTTATCCTTCATCTCGAACACTAAGGGAAACTACCACTTAGGCATGTTGAACTCTGCCATGTAGGAGCCTGCGACCAACATGTCATCAACCTTTAACAGTTGTCTAATGCACGATGAACCATATTCTTAGAGTAACAACATTGGTTCATGGCACATTACTCACACCTTATCCTTTTTTATAAAACTGTCAAATTTCAAGTACCGTAGCCTCGGTGCTTGAATCAGTCCGTACATAATTTCCTTCAATCTGCACTCTAGGATTTTGGTATGTGTGTAATTACACATACCTTTTACCTTTAAAATCGGACTTAAACGACCAAAAACGCACATAAAATGCCATAAATATGCTTGTTTTTGTGTTTGTACTGTGCAGGTACCGGATATTCACTAAAGGATAAAAACAAAGTCAAACCGGACAAAACCGAGCATGGATTTGGAAAGAGCGCGAAAAACTGAGGCCAAGGGTACAAAAGGATTGAAAACGGAGCTCAAACGGAAATTTCCGGATCGACTCGACAACGTTTGTGCATTTGACAAAGTCAAGACAAAGTCAACTCCGGGGTATGGATTTTTGAAAGAGCACGAAAAACCGAACCCAAAAATACTTTAAAGACTAAGTGGGCCCACCCGCACCCATTTAATGGGCCGGGGCAGCCCACTACCCATTTATTATCAACCCACTATATTTAAAAGAAAGCCCAATCCTTTTCATTAACACCAACGGGCCCAAAAACCTAACCTGGCCCAAGAAACATTGAACAGGCCCAACCCTTTACCCATTTAGTCTACAAGGACAGTATGTGCAATAAGATAACACACCCTCAAGGGCCTTTTCTGGCAAATCTCCAAACTATGTTCACCACAAGGACATGTGTTGCAACAATAATATATACCCTGAGGGGCCATTTGTGCCATTTTGCCAAACATTCACCCTGCACCCCCAAAATAAACCTTCCCGCCTAAACCCTAACCTTACTATTCATCACCCCTTCCCCCCTCCTCACGTGACACTGTTCACAACAGACAAAACTCACAACCTGCCAAAAACTTCAACCCCACCCCACATGACCTTTATGTACACCATGGCAATCCCTAACACTCCTATTGGGCAGAGGAAGAAAACAAGAAATTGAGGGATGAGATTACATGGATTGGGGACCAAGAATAATAAAGGGCCAGGATGATTTTGGGGAAATAAACTACTTTTACGCCTAATGGAAAACATTTTTAAGTCGCCCAAAACCACAAAACAAAATCGGGACAAGAAAGTTTGTTTTGCACGAGAATACTGACAAAAAATAACACCAACTCGCCAATATTAGTGCCTAATTAGTTCAACACTTTATTTTCAACTAATCCACACAAAACTAAACCTTAATCCACCTAATTACTCTATTGTTGCACTCTCTTCAACTTCTCAATTCGCCAAAAAAACTTAATGTAAAACATGAACATAAACGTGGTATTACAATGTTTTTCTTTCCATTTTAAATAAGATGACAAATATTAACTTAATTTTTCTTTTGTAAATAGAATTAACTTAACACATGGATCTTTATGAACAAACATAGATCTATAAAGAAAATAGATGAAACCAACAAAGATTTAAGGAACACTTACAAATCAAGAAGAGCAAGTAGCAAAAACACTAGATCTATACCCACAAACTATAGATCTATAAGAACCCCAAATAATAATCCTTGCAATCCCTAACTTATATTTCTTGAATCTTTGTAAAAATAACCAACCAAACACTTGGATCTACCTTAGTGATAAACCTTAGAAGTGAACTTTAGAATACTTGGATCTTTGCTAGAAATCAAAAG
This sequence comes from Tanacetum coccineum, assembly GCA_026074375.1. Lineage (NCBI taxonomy): Eukaryota > Viridiplantae > Streptophyta > Magnoliopsida > Asterales > Asteraceae > Tanacetum > Tanacetum coccineum. Next base: position 34,296 of record BQNB010045974.1, on the reverse strand, counting down.
TTATGGACGGGTTTGTGTGTTGTTGGGTGTGCCGTGTCGCTAGGGAGAGGAAGAGAGTGAGGATGTGTTGATAAAATTTTGTGGCTAGTGAAAATGTGTTATAACCTAAGTGTGAGATAGGTGTTGGTATTTATAGGATCAAGCTAGGGTTTTGAAGGGTTCAAGTGGTGCATAAGTGACCAACACACACCAAGAGTGTGTGTGTTGTGTGGTTCGGCCGAATATGGCTCACAAGGACCAAGATGGTTCAAATTTTCTAGCCAAGGTTCAAGTGATATGATCATGGTTCAAAATTTGTTAGTCAAAGTTGTAAGAGTGTGTAAGTAAACACATGGTTTTATCAACATGAGAAATGGTGCATGAGAATGACATTCTCATGTGTCACTATCTAGTGTAAGCATGAGCACATGCATGGGATTTCAAAATAAGATGCCATATATTTAATTTAAAGTTCAAGTATACATGTTGTTGTGGTTGAGGCGTCACATTTGGCTAGGGAAAAAGTGAGTGACACGATATTTTAGTAGTTTTGAACGAGAAATTCGACGAACTAGAGTTTAAACCACGAAAAGATTTTGAGTTTTCGGGGTTTCGTATGGTCAAGAACGCGAAAAACGTAATTTAAGAGATAAAGCCCTAAAATTTAATATCGAAAGTGATTAAAAATCACGAAACACACAGGAAAGCTAAAATAACACATATTAAGCCTAAATAAAATTTTTACCGATGCCGGAACGCGTCCGCTAACGTTTCTCAGTTTTTACGCAGTTTAGTTCCTCGGTAAACTGTCAGATTTTAACGTAACACATAAAATTTAAAGTAGATGACCAGAGTGGGTCGGAATACTAACCGGGAATTTACGGGGTGTGACATCCTTTCCCCGTTAAACGAGCTTTGTCCTCAAAGCTTATGACGTAGCTTGAGATGCGGATACAGGGTTAACGAACAACTGAGGGTACTTCTTCTGCATTTGGTCTTCGCGTTCCCAAGTATACTCAGGACCTCTTCTTGAATTCCAACGGACCTTCACGATTTGATGCGAATCTTTGCTTTCAAATGCTTGATTCGCGGGCCATATCTTCCAAACCGGTTCTTCATTGAAATTGAGCTTTTCACAATGTGGGATTTTATTCCAATTGAATAGCGAGCCGTTCATCGGATAAGCACTTCTTAAGGTTCGAGATTGTGAAAGGTACCTATGAAACGGACTTCGTTTCTCTGGTATTCTAGTCGATATACAAAACCGTTACCACCTTGGCGAGAATTTTAAAAGGAAATTATAACGGAGGGTTCGCTTTCCACGTTTGCCGAAACGTTATTACACCTTTCCAGGGTGTTACTTTAAGCATATCATTATCCCAACCTGAAATCTAATGGCTTACGTTCTTTCAACGTAGCACTTTTGCGATACGTGAAGCTTGTAGACGATGCTTGATTTAGATGATCTTCTCTGTTGTTTCACGAATAATTTCTGGTCTAGTAAGCTGAGCGTCTCCCACCTCAGCCCAACAGATAGGTGACCGGCATTTGCGACCATACAACGCCTCAAAAGGTGCCGCCTTAATACTTGTATAATAGCTGTTTATTGTAGGAGAACTTATTATGGGTAAATGTCTTGTCCCATCCCTTCCCGAACGAAATCTTATCAAACAATGCTGGAGATGTCTTCCAATGTTTGGATAGTCCTCTCACTTCTTTTGGACCATTTGCTTATGGAGGTGATATGGTAATCATATCTAATTGGTTCCAAAAAGCTTCTTTGAAGAGATTGCCAGGAAAGAATTGGGAAACGAAACTACCATCGCGTATCAGGATGATCGAAACAGGCACTCCATTGTCTCGACACCAACATTCTTCAGTATTGCTCTGGTCAGTTTGCTCTTGTGTAATTTTTTTTTCTCCTTTGCTGGAGAAAATGAGAGATTTAGTGGGCGTTCGACTATAAACCTAAATCATATCGTGCCCACTTGTAGTTTTTGGTAGCTTTGTCACGAAGTCCTTAGTTGTGTTTTCCCTTTCCATTCAGGGTGATTTTTGGTGTACCATAGACGGAAGGTTTTTGGTATCTGCTTTAACCTTTGTTCGCAAGGTCATACAAGTTCTCACCAGACGTGGGCTATTTCTGCTTATGTTGGGCCACCAGTATAGCTTCTTCAAAATCATTGGTACATATTGTCCGTTACAGGGTGGATCGAATACTTGGACTTATGCGATTCATGCATAATCAAAGCTCTCAAGATCACCAATTGTGGTATCCCGCTTCTATTCTATCCAATCACAAAGTTCCATCTGCAAAGTGGCTCTTGTTTCGTATTCATGACATGCTAAAGCTTTGTTCCGCAATCTTTCTTTTCTAGCCTCAACGGAGCATTCAAGATTCGCGCAGGGAGGTTCCAAACCGATTGTCATAACAAAGGCTCGAACTCGCAGTGGCTTAGGTCTACTCTTTCGGCTTAACGCTATCAGCCTCACTCATTCGCCTTTCCCGGGGTGTAGCGTAATTCGCAGTTCATTAGTCACTTAACTGTTTAAACCACCTAACGTTGCTCTTATATTCAACTACTTTTCTGTTCTGAATATGTTGCAATAACTCTCTGTAAGTGCTGAGTTGTACATATCGACTCTTCGTGCCGGTAAAGGTAATGTCTCCACACATCTTGAGAGCGAAAACACCACAGCTCCCCAATTCCAAATCATGGTGTAGTGTAGTTCTTCTCTGGACATTTTGAAAGTTTGGCGGGAAGCATATGCACTATGACTTTCTCGTTCTATATCCAACTACAGCCGGCCTAATCCCTTATAGAGAAGCATCACAGATATATAAGAAGGTTGTCATTCCTTCGGGCAATGCCAAAATCGGTGCACTACAACAACTTTTGTTCAATTGTCTGCGAAATCATGTTTCCTCCTTTTCACACAATTGAACTTGTACACTTTTTGAGTCAGCTTTGGTCATAGGCTTGGCAATCTTGGAGAATCCTTCTAAATCGCTCGATTGTATACCGGCATAAAGGACCGAGATATTGGACGTTTTTTTGTTAGTTGTATCTGTGTTTTGGGTGACTCCCAATCCTGATTGACTCAATCTTCGCAGGTTCACTCGTGAATGCCTTATTCACGTCTATCTATCAATTGTCTAAGATAATTGTACCTTCGATAGCCAAAAGTCTCTCTTTGAAAAACTTGGCGTACATTTCTTCCTATCTTGAGCTGCTCCAAGATAGGTCTAAGATGATACATCCATGTCCTTCTTTGGTTCTTAGAGTGTTTAAGGTGTCATCGATGAAACGATCACGAACTTATCTAGGTTATGGTCTGCATACCCTGTGTTTCATCAAATCCAATGAACACTGCCGGCGCGTTAGTCAACCCGAATGGCTTCACTTGGAACTCGTAATGGACCATTGCGAGTTTCTAAACGCCTCTTTGGGATATCTCATTACGAACTCTGTGTTGGTGGTTGCCAGAGATCTCCTCAGGTCTGATCTTTGAGTACACACTTGTTCCTTGCAAGTCTGGATCAAACTAGTCGTTCAATTTCTCAGAACGTGGGGGATCATTTTTCACAGTAAGCTGGTTAAGTTCACGGTAGGTCTATTCACACATTCGGAAAGAGCACGTCTTTCTTTTTGCACAAAACAAAACCGGAGCTCCCCAGGGTAGGAACTTAGGCCATTATAAATCCCTTGTAAAAAAGTTATTGTAGTGGAGTAGTCAATTCTTCCATTCTCTGCGGTGCTAAACCTATACGGGGCTCGAGCTTCAGGTGCGTGCTCCTGGGACTAAGTCAATTTGAAATTTGACTTGTCGTGTGGGTGGTAGTCCAGGTAAGTCTTCTGGAAAAACTTCTGGAAAGTCCCGTACAGTCGGCACATCTTCAAGTCGCTTCTCATCCGACTTGTCTTTGTTTTCCTTCACCGGTTAAACCTGTGCAAGGAAGAAATAGTTTTACAACCTTACTATATATACTTCTGAGCCTTTTCACTATGATATTTATGCTCAACTTTGATTTCTTTCCTGGCACCTTTGTCTCCTTGAACGTCAGAATTTCTATTTATTAAGGAAATAAGCACTATCTTCTGTTACAACAATCACTGATGATCTTTGTAAAACCAACCATGCCGATGATAACTCGAAAAACTACCCAAACTCATATAGGCATCAGGTCGTACTTAAAATGGATGTCAATAAACAATCCCTAATGTGATAAACACATAAGCACAGTGTTGGTTTCTGAAGTCCTACCGGTCAGCTAGTTCGATAGCGTACTAAACGTCATAAGGCATAGGGTTTTTTTTGTGATGTATCTAGCAGATGACACTAAGTATTTGATACGAAACTCCTATCGGCGCCATAATCAAATAACATATAAGCATGATGATCGTTGAGAAGGAACGTACCCGTGACAGTGTTGGAACCTGGGTTTGCGTCACCTCCTCCTAGTGCATATGCTCTGCCTCTTGCATCAGGAACACTTGCTTTGTTTTCACCGTTTTTGGTTCTGATCTTGGTGGGAGCATCTTTCTGTGGAATGTCTTGGTGTACAACACTCAAAAAAAGTCACAACCACGTGGTTTTCATATTTGGCCTCTCTGGGTGGGGGTTGTTAGTGGGATTGGTAACCTCATGCAATTTCTGGTCATTTGTTAATCTTTGTTGCACTTCCCACATTCTTGTGGTGGGGGCCTTCATGATGAAGCTTACACTTGTTTGCAGAGAGGCAGGTAACTTCCTTTTTTCCTTCCTCATTGTTACCAGTCCACATAGGCTCTAGCAACATTATTGTCCCTCCAGTTTCTAGTCGTTTGTGGGTGGTGTTGCCACGGTTGTTTCCATAGTTGTTGTCTAATTTCTCGTGTTCTCTGCATTTTATCACAGCATAACCCTTAAAACTTTTGTTCCATCAAGTTGTTGGCAATTTGACAACCTCTAAATCTCGCCATCTTGTAGTCTTGTAGAGTTCTGCAGCAATCACATTTCCTTGGGATGTTATCTGGTAGACTCCGATGAATTTATCCACCCCGATCTTTCCTCGGGAACCATTATGGTGCACATCATGGTGAGTTCCTAGAACCTTTGAGTGTAATTAGCGATGTCATTGTTTTTCACCGACAGATTCCACAACTCGGTTTCTATCTTTTGGATCTCCTTTCTCGGGCAATACACTTCGGGTCATCAGTTTTCATCAGCTTTCAATGACAAACGTATGCGGCATCAGTTCGATGGTTCTCTTAGTGAGAGTTTCCACAGGTTAGTGCACTGTCGAGTTAAAGGTACAAGTTGCATACTTCATTGATATTTCTCCAGCAGTTGCTGATGTGAAAAACAAAGTAATCCATCTTCTCTCTCCACATTATCAGACCAACCACTCCTTCGGTTCCTTTAAAATTGTTGGTTGACACTTCCTGAAGTCCTGGTTAGTACTTTAACGAGCAACCAACCTATAGCTCCATATTCACATTGTGGTTCTCATTACCGTCACCGTTGTCACCTCCATTGTTTCCATTTCCATTTCCATTTCCATTACCATTTCCATTGTCATTTCCATTCCCGTTTCCATTATCGTCTCCATTGTTATTCCCATTCCCGTTTCCATTATCGTTTCCATTGTTATTCCCATTCCCAAGTTCAAGATTTTGATTAACTTGATGAGCTTCTAGAGCTGCGTTCACACGTTGATCGATCATTTCTTCAATTGCGGCGTGGGTCATCCCAGAACGAGTGTTTGTCATTGTTCTACATCACAATACACAAAACACCATTATGAGATTTTTGATACGCACTACTACATCAGGTAATGATAATTTAGTACATGCTATGAAGTAAAATTTAATTGTAACACGTTCGCCAGGAAGAATAAATAACAATACAGATAAATAAGCGAGAGGATCAAAACAAGCTTTTCATTTCATAAATAAAAGCATAATTCGATTACAACCCAAATCCAAAATAGGTTCATGATCCACAATTATTTACTGCTAATACCTAGACCTAACGTTGCTGGCCAATGTCCTACATGATCAGGGTGTAAATAGACTTTGGAACGATAGCCAAAGCGCCTCCCAAGATACAACTCTAACCTCATAATGTCGCCATAGTGCATCATCACGATCCCTACGTATCTGTCGAAACTCCTCCTGTGTAAGGGTACATATGGAAGACGAGGCTGCTCACACGATCCCTCCATATCCCAACAATAGGCACGAACCTTGAGGTTCTCCATCCTCAAGCTATAGATCACTCTCAGCCCCTTCCTAGCTCTGATCTCCACTAGCTATCAACTGATCGGCATCCAACGTTCTCGGCAGTCTAATCCCAGACAATTCCTATCAACACGAACATCAAACATGTGATGGTAAAAGTTCACGCACAGCATCACCCAAGTCAACCGGCGTATCCTCGACTAACCTAACAATGCCATCCCTAGTGCCAGATGAGTCAGGAGAATCCTCCACAGCTGGCTCTACAATCTCCTCCTCAACTAACGGTGCAGTCATAGGGTCAATACCTACCTCAGCTGTATCTCCAGCGCTGGCGTCAGCCTTATACTCCTCTGTGTCATCCCTGGCATCCCTATGGTCAATCTCAACATGATCTCCAATCTCATCCCCCATCACATTACCTAACACCTATCAAAACTCCAGTCCTGTTAGACCTAACCCTCGGCATCCCCTATGCTAGAATCTGATGAATATGAATCTCATAAAAAACTCTTACGTGGGGTGAGAGGTGGTAAGAGTTCAGCACGAGTAGGGAGTAAGGATCCCGTAAACTGGCAGAGAGATAATGGACCTGTGCTCGGCGCTTGTTTTGTAATTGGATGTTTTGCGTGGGAATGGGCTCTAACCCACACTGCTAAATCAACCGGGTGTCTACATCTCTTACAGAGATGGTTCCAGCAGAATGTGAAGATTAATGCATGGGTCTCTTGGTGAACCTCCTGTGATGACTCTGATGTTAGTCGGTGGATTACAAATGTAGAATTAATGGAGCAGGAGCTAAGCAGCACACATCGACAAAATGCCTCATACATCGTGGTGCCTTCCTCGGAGGGTAACACAATCTGGGGTTGGTACATCTCTAGTGAAGGATCCCTGAATGTGGCTGATATGACACATACATCCCAAGAATTGAAACTGGCGAAGAATCACAAAAGATGAACTGGAGAAGATGAGTGATGATATGGAGCTCGAGGTGCATGTATGCCTCGTTGCTAATCTGCGAGCTGGTAAAGGTCCTAACTTCTTCCTTGCAAGTCAAACAACTTACGCGGCCCGGTTTAGATACGGTTTGCGGGGTTAAGGTCGACCAAAAGGTTTAGGCCTACCCGGGTCGGATTAGAGTCGGCTGAACGTAGAGAATCCCCGGGCGGGGCTGTTAATAGGAGCAATAGGAAACTTCATTGTTGACGATGTATGGAGTGCTGTTACCCTGCTCCTCCAACGAGCAATGGTTAGTAACATAAAGGGTCCTGCAGTGGTTGGTACCATCAGAAAATCAGGTGCCTTTGAAGAATCGGATGCATCTGAATGGTGAATTAGCTGGTCAGCGGGAAATGTGCTTTCTGGTGAAGTCATCTCATCTGGTGAATCAGATCGGAACCGTATAGGGATCCAAGCCACACAATCCAGTGGGCAATTGGAACGAATGGATTTGCAATGACATTATGGAGAATTCGGGATATATACTCCTGTGACGCATTGTGTTTGTGCTTTGGATACTTGAGCTGTTTGAAAAAAAAATTGGACGATGCCCTTGGTGAATGGATTATGGACTTTGTGATTATGGGATGTGTGAGAACTGGAATATGATATTGACTGGAATGGGATTGAAATTGTGTTTGATAAATCTGATTTTGACATTGGTGATAGCGAACAAGAGTCCGTCTCAACCATAGGAGCGGCATAAGCAATAACTAGGAGCAATAGTTGAAGTCTCGCGGAGCAACCACAGATAAGTAGAAGGAATAACAGTAGGATATACAACCAAAAAGTATTAACCCTGGTGAGGGCGGTGATCTCACACTCTCATCCGAAGAATCAGAAGAAAGAAATTAATTATAGCTGACAAGCGGCCATAATCTGTACAAGCAAAAGTTATATAATCTCCTTTTTATGAAACCATGCAAGGATAAAGAAATGCTAAAATGAATGGCAAGGTTTTTAAATATGGCAATATGTATACTCTTACGTTTATATATTAATCTCATATATTTGAATGCAGCAGCAAGGATAGAACAATCTACTACTCAAGTATAAGCACAATTAGAGGGCACATAGGATGACATACTGGTTATGGGACCAGACCTAGTATAACTACCTGGTTCCTTAACCTTGGCTCTGATTACACAATCTGTTCCACCACCAAAACGGGGCATGGGATGGAATACGTCTTATCTTGCTGAGGGTGTGACGTTCTTAACAATCCGATCACAAAGCAAATAAAAGAACGAACCTCAATCATGGCCGTTTGAAAAAGTTTTAACTGTTGCATAAAGTCCACTAAAATATACTAAAAAATACAATAAATTAAAAATAATTAAGTTGTACAGCCCCATAATAATTAAAGTTAAAAAGTAGCGTAAGACATAACAAGGTTTTGATAATAACAACGAGTAAATAATATGTTAAATCTTGAATATTGGCGAAGTCACATAGCACATTGACTCCACATTAGCTCAAGAATCAAATCCAAGTAAGCACCTGAGGAAAACATGTTTAAAAGTCACATAATGTTGGTGAATTCACAAGTTTAAGTTAATACTAAGATTGGACCACAAGATTTCATAAACGTATGCGCACTCACTATACAAATAAAGTTTCACATAAAAAGGTTTTCTGTTGCGTAGGCTCATGACACTGAAGCTAATAATCAACAGGGCATGCTACATCCTGTCACATAGTATTCCTGCCCTTAACCGGTGTCCCAACCAAAGACAACCATTAACCAGCACAATCGAAATGACCATATATCCGTATGTTCTTGTTAAGTGGGAACAAAACGGATAGGGTTAATTTAGTACCAATAGATCTATTTACTCACTCGCGCTCCCTCACCGGTCCTTCCGGTCTGAGGAAACTAAGTTCATGATAATTTGGGCTGAGTAGGTGTGTAAGCAACTTAGGCAACACATTAACATGTAAAAAAATTACATAAAAGAACTTGTGCTAATTTAAAAGCAAACAATGTTTCTCACCCCATGGTATAAAGTATTTGTAAATCAGTAAAAACGTGGGGCTATGAACTCACTTTAGAAGGATAAGCGATAAACCACAACCAAATAATGAAGATATAAGGTTGGTCTTGCCGTCGCCTAAAAGTTAATATGGGTATGACTTTGCATTCGTCAAAGAACAGTAAAGCATCCATGTTCATCCATTTAGAGCATCAATAAAGTGTGTGTTTGCGTTTTAGTAAAAAAAGACTTTGAATACTTTTACCATGTCTTAGTTAAATCTCTTGACATTTGCCAAAAAGTTACTATTTTTCGAAAACTTTCCCTTTTAGGAAAACTTTTTGTTTCAAAATGTTAATTAGAGGTCCCTATTTTCTTAAGTTTCATATATTACAATTCATTAAACAAATTCTAAACCGCTTAATCCTTGTGTTTAAATCGCATAGATGTCCAATTCGTTACCATTTTTATAATCTACTTTTTGTTTAAGTCCGTCATCTACCAAATAACCTTTTATCATGACATTTTTAGTTGTTCTATCTAATTACTTTAGCATTTCGTATGTTTCGCTTGCATTTAAACATCCAAATATCTGTTCCCCGAAAGTGCCCGAAACCCCCTTTTATTATTCCATTTAAGCTTTTATGAATTTTCTTGCATTAGGGGTATTTTGGTCATTTTACTCTTATTGAGATTTTTAGGTTTTACATCAAGGGTTTTGATTAAATAGATTGGAGACCAAGAAAAAATAAAGGGCCAGGATGATTTTGATTTCCTCTCACCATACTAACACAACAAGCACACAAACAAGAAGCTGGGCTGCTTATTTATAGAGATGAAGACAGAAAAGAAATGTTATGTAGGAGTAGGATAATTTTAATTTTAATGTTCTTATAATTCTGTTGTTTTTAACTTTTAAGTATTGTAAACCTTTATTGTTTTAATTTTAAGTTTATTTGCCTTTCAGTCCTCTTAAACTTTTTCTATTGTTCTAGCTTACTTGTGCTTTCAATCTGCTAAAACTTGCTGTTTGTTGCTTATTATATCTGCTTAATACCTGGAATTGTTAACTTTTTGTTTAAATCCTTTTATTTAGTTTTAAAATTCGATTTTTGAAAGTTAAGGGGGTGTTTGGTTTAAGAGACTGTCAAGTCAAAATGGGTCAAAAATGGGGTGTGACCCTTGGGTCACTTTAGTCTAGTATAGGTTTGTAATAAAATGCAACTTTTAAAGGTTTTTAAGTTATAAAATTTTGATTTAAGGTTTTGAGATAGCAAGCCTTTAAAACTGATGAGTTTTGTGTTCAAATCTGTCACAATTAGATGAATTGCCTTAGCTATTTTAGGGGCTTGTTTTAAGTCATGTTTGAAGGTTAAAATGCCTTAGAATTCATTTAGATTGACCTGCACTTTCTAGTTTTTAATCTGTCAAAAAAAATCTTTTCTTTATATCAGTTTTAGGAAAAGTCCATATGCCCTCTTTTTGATCTTGGGATTAAATGATTAAAAGTTGGTTATAGGTTCTGATTTTTGCATACATAGATAGTTAGTGGTACTAGGTCCATCTGTTTTGAGCTTTTAGGGTTTAAGTTTTTGGTTTGCTTGCTTATATATAAGCTCAAAATGTCCCTCATAGGCGGCTTGTTTTTAGTTTTAGCAATTAGCTTATCTGCTTTTTTTTGCTTATCTGTCTATCTCTCTTTGGCTTAATTCTGATTGAGCTTGATTATAGGTGTAGTATAGTAGCTCCCCTAGCTTATTTTCCCTTTTTGATAGCTTATTTAAGATTAACTAGTAAAGCAGTTATGCCTTTTTCACTTGGTAAGAAATTAGTATTCTGTCAACATCTTTTCAGTTTTATTTGTGCCTTCTAGCTTATTTTAATTACCTATTTTTGATCTTTTATGCATCATTAGGTTTAGCCAACAGTGTGGTTTGGCTTATGTGTTTTTACAAATGCTTAATGAGGTCTTAATGAGCCCACAATAAGCTCTATTAGTCATTTAGTCTAAAATAAAAAGGGTAAATCTGTCCATTTCTTGTCAGCTTATTTCCTGCTTTTCCAGCTCCTTGTAATTGCTTATTTTGATTGTTCTTGCTCATTAGGTATAGTATTCCAACCTGCCTTAGCTTAACTTTGTTTTCCCATTGCTTAATTCGTCATTATTTGCCAACAGTTTAAGCCTTAAAGCCTTTTGTCCATTTTAGCATTCTGTCTGTCTTAATGTGCTTATTCTGGCTTATTGGCTTGTTTTAATTTGCTTATCCTAGTCTGCTTTTGCTTATTTAGTATAGTTGTTATATGTGTTTGCTTATCTTTCATTTAAATTTGCTTATTTGTCTTTTTAAAGCCAACTAATTTTGCCATTTAGTCTTAGTTTTGAAAAAGCCATTCTGCCACTTTTTGGTTTGCTTATTTTAGCTTATTTATAAGCCTTGGTAAAAAGTTTGTTTTCAAAAGTCGCTTATTTTTGTGTCTAGTTTAAGTTGCAAAAAGAAAGAAAAATGATTTCAAAAAAAAGGGGAGGCATGGGGGGTCGAACCCATGACCTCCCCCTTTGTAAACCAGCACCTCACACACACACCACACAACCAACTGCCCTAGGGTCTTTTTCAGTTAACATTCCCCTTGTTTTATTAATATAGTCTTTTAGCTCATTTTAGCTTATAAGCTGTTTCAGCTTAGTAGACAGCTTATTTGATAAGCTGTCTTCACCCTAGTATTTTTCTTGCATTCTTCATACATCAAAGTATTTTCCTGCATTTTTTCAGATTTTTCCCATTTATTTTACTATTTTTAATCATTTATTTTTATTAAAACAGTTTTTAAATCATAATAAATTAAATAAAAGTCAAAAAAATAAAATTCTTCTTTTTAAAATTTTCTTTTATCGTTTAGGACCTAGTAAAAATAAATTGGCTTTTGTAGGATTATTTTTGCAACTTTTCATTTTTTAAAGAACGGGATTCGTTCCCGTTTTCGTTTCTTCGCGTTTTTAGTTCAAATCACTTCCGTTTTTAATCTAGTTTTTTTTATCTTTCTTTTTAGTCACTTAGAGCCTATTAAAACTAAAAATTTCACTTTAGGTTTAAAATTTAATAAATTAGGTTTTTAGTCGCGTTCGTTTTTAATTTCCGTTCTCGTTTTTACGTTTTAAGTTTAATTGCCTTTATTTTTCTTTTCCCGTAGAGTTAGGTTTTCCTTTGATGCCTTATTTATGCTTCCCGTAGATTTTTAAGTTATTTAAATGCCTTTTTATGATTTCCCGTAGTTTTAAGTATAAATTCCCGTTTTCGCGTTTTTCTTAAATTGCTTTCGTTTTTAGGTTTTATTTATTCGTTTTTGCATTTTATTAAGTAGAATTAGGATCCCAATCCTTCTTTGATCATTCAAGCGTCCAATTGTCAAGCTAATAACGCAACCGTCAATTTCACGCCTCGTTGGGAGAACGACCCGGGTCCGGTTCTAAACTTTGTGGATAACGAAGTAAGAAACCGATACTCCCGATTTACTACAATTGATTTTATTGATTTTTGAGATTATCCTTATTATATATTTATATTTATTTATGTATATATATTAAAGTTTAGTTTCAATTCTTCAATCAGTTTTCTTTCTGCCCAGCTAGCTGAAAACCCCCGCTTTAGTGTTGTGTAGATGTATCATTCAAGGCTCCTACATAAGAAAGCTCCTGCAGCTACAATACTCAAGACTAACCTGATTGTAGTCATCTTCATAACTGGAGAGAAGATCTCATTGTAGTCTACCCTTCGTTTCTGTTGGAAACCCTTAACCACTAATTTAGCCTTGTACCTTTTCCTGCCATCTTGCTCTTCTTTAACCCTGAACATCCACAAGCTTTGTGATGCCTTCTTTCCTGCTGGTAATCTGACTAAGGAACACGTCTGGTTCTTTTCAAGTGAAACCATCTCTTTATTAATAGCCTTCTTCCACTGTACGGATTCTTTGCTACTCAATGCTTCTGAATAAGACTGGTTCACCATTCTCCGTCAGTAGCAAATAGTTTGCTGATAGAGAGTACCTTACTAGAGCCCTGGACTCTCTGGTGGATCTTCGTACACATGGAGTCTTGGAGCCTCCCTCATTGGAGGATGATCCGTCTTCAGAGTATTCTTCATCTGATCTTCTACTATCCTGGAAGCTCCCACTATTTTCGGACCCCTCACTCGTATTTGAGCTCCCACCTGCGCTCTGAGTGATTTTTGAACTTAACCCATGCTCTGCAACTATGCTATCATTCTCTGCAAGGTTCTCTGGAATGTCTACTAACACCACTTGACTCTTATGTATTGGCTTCGTTAAGCTACTTGAATCTGTCGCAGACCTGGCTTCATAAATCGAGTCCACAAATGTAATATCTCTGCTTCAGATAACCTGGTGACTCTTCATATCCCGGAAGTTGTATCGCATTTCATCTGAGACGCTGCCTATGAATGTACATTTCATGGCTTCTCCGCAAACATCTTTCACCTTAACAAATGAATCACAACCAAATACCTTCAAGTGTGCGAGACTAGTATCCTTCCCTCGCTATTCCTCATCTGGAATACGCAACCCTATCAGAACGTAGGGTATGCAGTAGATTAAGTAGGTCGTACTAACTGAATCTGCCGAGCCTCTGTACAAAGCCTCGTGCTCTCTGCTCTGAATGTTCGGCTTAATCTTTCAGCAACACCAAACTGTAGAGGTGTTTCCGGGACCATTTTCAGCATCACAATCCCGATCTCGAGACAAAACTTATCGGTCAGCTATTATACTCTTCACCATTATCAAACTTCAAACACTTCACCTGAAGGTTTGCATTATACCTACCGCAACTCCTGCTGCAGTCTTCGATAACAGTATCATAGTAGCGGGATCCTCAAATTGATGCAATAAATGTAGGGCCATAGCCTCATATATGAACTTGCTCCAACCTCTGCAGTTTCCTTGTCTTCTCTGACATTATGGAGGAAAGCTTCTTCTGCTTCCCCAAACCACCTGGCTTACAGAAGTAGATATCTACATTGGAAGCTAACATGCTCATACCAATCCTGCTCATATCACCAAGTCTCTGGTGCTACAGAGTTGCACTGCCACTACCATCAATAATTGCGTCAATCCCCTCGGGGTGTACCTCAACCATATACAGGCTTTCACATTTGTTCCTATGAGCTACCACCAAACTACCTTTAGTAACCTTCCAATGCTGGTCTCCAAAGCTTACGTGGTAACCTTCCTCATCAAGCTGCCCAACTAAGATTAACCTTCTCTTTAGGCATGTAATGTACCTAACATCCTTCAGAGTCCAACTTGTACCAAAAGAAGTTTGAGGACAACATCCCCAACGCTTGCAATGTCTAGAGTCTTATCATCTGCTAAACGAACCTTACCGGAGCGTAGCTTGAACCTTTCTAACTCTTCCTTGCAATAGGTAGCATGGAACGATGCACTAGAATCCCTAATACGATCCTCAACCGTATTCTTAACGCAACATACCAATGCGTCATTAGAATCTCTAGCTGCTATGTTAACCTCCTTATCCCTAGAGGCTACAAGCTTCGAACACTGATTTTGAAAGTGGCCCTTCTGGTTGCAATTCCAACATGTGATATTCTGCCTGTACTTTATCTCTCCTATCTTATATGATTTCGACTTGTTTTTGTTCTGCTTCATGCCCTTTGTCGTACCCTCTACCCTGTATCTGTCCTCTGCACTTAACAAATAATTCGTATATTCTTTGGATGTCTTCCGACGGATATCTTCAACAAAGAATCAAATACCGAATCCCTTTGAACGTTAGCTTAATAGTTCTACATGAACCACTAACTGCTGTAACAGTTCTTGACCAACTCTAGGGCTACGAAGATAATAATAACAAAGCCTTCATACCTGTAGGTTTGGCTTTTGCCAAAGGCTCCTAAAGCTTCTTCTGATATAGAGAGTCTTCTATCTACATCTTACAGAAACCGAAATCATAACATCATACTGTCGATCTTTAGCTTACCGTCTTCTGCCTTTGTTTATCGTAGCCTGGCTCTTGATACCACTTTGTTAGGGTATATGGCACCTGCACACACCTCTGTACGGTATTTAGCTCCTGCACACACCACTCGAACAAACATGAAATACAAACAAGGCTTACGGAAAGTAAATGCGAAATATAATCGACACAAGATATAACGTGGTATCCACGACTAAGATAGTTGTGGCCGTCCACGTGATCAAACCAGAGAGATATTATTAAGCACTGAGCTAAACTGCTCAGGCTCGTGCCAAACTGCACGATCATGCCAAACTGCATGACCCGTGCCAAACACACACACACACAAATCCAAGTTTACAATTACAATGAGAGGGGTATTTATAAGTGTGAGACCCTAATCCACTTTACTCATTCTACCTATGTGGGATATAAGCCTTCACAACTCAACATACATGACCCTGAAAAAAATATATAAAATGACACATCATCATTATTAAAAAATGATTATTTGATCATTTTAATGATTTTAAACTAATATATAAACTAGTTGATAATTATTAAATAATATATTTTTCCAAATTCTACTTACTGTAATATTTTTTTATCATTCTTATATTAAATCTAAATTCAGCTTATAATCTAAATTTAAATATAAATTTAAATTTTAATCTTAAACCTTTAACTCTTTCATTCTCTTGGCTCGTATTTCCTCTAGTCTCCCCATCTTCTAGTCTCGGGGTCACCATTTTCTCACAACTCGATCCGAAAAAAAAGTCGTAACTTGATTGTTATCGGCGTCCTAAAATGTAGTTCATATTGGATTAGATAATTCTCATATTGGATTAATTAACATTGAATAAAGATATGGAAAACAAATCGTGGGATTGTGACACATGATGTGTGGTCATTGAGAATTATCTAATTCAATATGAACTATATTTTACGACACCGATAATTATATCAAACTACATTTTTTACCCAAACACGCTAAACAACATTGTTTAAATGACACAACCAATTACGCCGGCCATGACATTGTCAATAAGGTCGACAACATGATTGTTATATGTTACAAAGTGA
Source organism: Tanacetum coccineum (assembly GCA_026074375.1). Taxonomy (NCBI): domain Eukaryota; kingdom Viridiplantae; phylum Streptophyta; class Magnoliopsida; order Asterales; family Asteraceae; genus Tanacetum; species Tanacetum coccineum. Next base: position 18,055 of record BQNB010045974.1, on the reverse strand, counting down.
TTTAAACTTTAGGGGTTGCTTGGTAAACTTGGTAATTATAATACTTGTCCTACAAGTTTTGGTATTTGAGTTCGTTTAGAATAAGGAAGCCAAACTATGACGGTTAGTTTAACATATAAATAAAGATTGATAGTTTTAGTTTTCTTTGTATCTTTTGAATAATAGTTTGGTACTTTTGAATTATAATTTTCTATTGGTACCTTCGAATTTAGTCTTGTAAATTTGAATAAAGCTTTCGTACCGTTTGTTCAAATTAGTTTGCTTGTTTCGTGCTTTTGATTACCAACATTATCTTTAAAATGGATGTCGTTTGTATAATATCAAAGTTAATTGGCATATCACAAAAAGTTATTTTGTGTTGTTGCATCATAGGCACTTAATCTTAATGATGTATCACACTCGGGACTAGGTGTGTACAACCATATAATCTTGATGCCATTATTTGTGACCCAAGGGCCCAAAATCTGGAGTTTAGGCAAACCGACACATGGCTCATGACTAGACAGAAAACCAAGAAAAATAGGTCACTTTACACTTCACGCATAAATGAAAAATGACACATCAAAATTGTGTCATTTTCTTCGACCCATAACTAATTACTAGCAGGGTACTCGTGTATTGCAGCGGCAGGTACTATGTGATTAACTGGAGAAAAACAAAAAGAAAATGATCCCAATGAGACCCCGGTTCACCATTTTTATAGGTTATGACCGGTTCTTTCCGGTTCGTTTCTAGACGGCTTTTATTTGCTAGCCGAACCGGTGACCACTCATGTTCCCGGTTGAACCCGTTAGTCCGGCTTTCAAAATTATATGTATTAACATATAAATTGTATAAAGTTTTGTGTGTTTTATTAGTTTGTACAATGTGTATAATAAAAATTACATTATAAAATTACATTAATTACATTAATTAGTAATGTGTGTTATAAGAATAACATTAAATATGTTGATCAGTCAATAAGTATGCGTTTGTGCATTGGTTAATTGTACATATTAATGAATGTTTGTATTATTGAATTTCAACTATTTGTTGTTTGCATTAAAAATTATACAATGTGCATTAATACTTGTATTATGTAATTTTTTGTATTGGGTAAAGAAAGAGATACAAATTTTGCTTTATATGTGATATAGTTTTAATAGGAATCAATGAATAATTGAGTAAAGAATCCCTAAGCAAATTACTAATCAAACAGGATATATATGTTTTGTAAGTTGTAATTAAGCATGAGGTTTCCTTCGAAATACTTAGGGCTAGTTTGGTTTATAGATGTGTTTAAGATTAAGATTAGAATTTGAATTTAAATTTGGTTTAGGATTTGGATTTTGATTTGAGTTAGGAGAGAGAAATAATATTTAAATATATTATATATTAAAATATGAATTAAAATATATTTATATTAATAATAAAGGGAATAAAAAATAAAAGTTGAGGTTGAAATTATATGTGATCTCACTTTTGTCATAAACCCCCTACTTTTATACATCCCCTTATATTAAGGTTAAATCAAAATAAGCTATTTAGCAACAAATGTTTTTCAACCATCACGACCACAATATCAAAACTAACAAAACCCAATACTTCTTTTATGTTGGTTCGAACCAAAACCGAACCCTTTATACCATTTGCAAACTTTTATTTTCGATTTTTTAACGATCGGGTCGTACAACTAACATCTATGCACCATTAACTATACAAAAGGACAAGTTAAATTTAAATTTGAAAAACTTATAAAAATGGCCTTCAAGATAAATTTCGACGCGAACCGGACAACCCAAACGTTGTTTAAATGAATATTCGAACACTAAAATCAACCCGAAAATACTCAAACTCTCATGTTTTTGATCAAATTTCAAAAATGAAGTGTATGTTTGTGTTGGCTTAGTTCGGACGCAAGAGAGGAGAGAAAGAGAAGAACAAAAATGATTGGGAGAATTGCATATATATCATTCCAAAGCCTTTAAATTACATATATATCCAACCTAAACCAAAAATTGCATATATATCCTTCCAAAACAATATAATTAACATATATATCCTAATAAATAATTTATATATAATTAAAATACAAAAATGACTAACAATTATCACTTAAACAATAATAGACAAATATGCCCCTGCTTTATTCATCTTCTCCAAAAATTTACATTGACTATCATTCTTTGAATTATCACCATTGTTTTCTTGATCCATTAATACATTAATTCATTTATAAAGAAATACCACACTAAACCCACAATGTTTTTCTTCAAGTTTTACTTAAATCATCATTATTTTATCAAAAGCTATTACGGAAGAAAAACCAAATCAAAGTCGAGATTGAAGGGTGGGCCAAAAAAACCCAACAAAGATATAAGGAATCAAATATCGTGTATATTCTTTTTTCAATATAGTCCATTTTCTCAGATTCTTTTAGCAACACATTTATGATTATATGTTTGGTATTTGTTCATGTTATTTAAGGAGTGCTCAAATGAATTAAAATTGTTTTTTAAATATGTTTTTTACTGAGATAAATTTTGGAAAGATATATATGTAATTTTTGGTTTAGGCTGGATATATATGTAATTCCCCCACTGGTTTTTTGGAACTAAAAAAACCCTTAAACCAAACAATATATTTCAACTTTCCAGCCCAAAACCCAAAAAAAACCCCTAAACCAAACGGGCCCTTAAAATATGATTGTGTTTAACGTGCTTCAGTTAATTAGTATTTTTTGCAACTTTTCTCTGTAATTATGGAAATGGTAAAATAAAGAAACGACTAACCTATTTAATTATTATAATTATAGAAAGTGTTGTTAAACGTGTAATATTTGTTGTAAATTAAATGTTATTTTTTAATCATGAAAAACTTAAACACAACACATAAGGTTGTGGTTAGCAAAACCCAATAATAGATTATGTTTTTTTTAACTACTTTTCATTTGTTTGTTTTTTGGAACAACTTTGATAAATTTTCTCGATCTTTCTATCCTTTTATACCTACTATTAAATTTACCGGAATCATTGCTTTTAAAAATGACTATCTTTTTACACACACAAAAGAACTGAAATTCTTTATTTAGTTTATTGAGTTAATTTTCGTTGTTCATACAATCATACTTCACGATTATGTACTGCTCAAAATGTCTATCACTAAAAAGAATACAAAATCAAGATAACTTACTTTTCCATTTGTAATAAGCAACCCCGTTAAGGCAAAAAGTTTTACTAAACATTCTCCGTATTAGAACAAGAAATAAAAATATAACAAGAAGGGCAAGAGGAAATGAACACCACATTTTAGATGTAATAGATGCATATCTTTTTTAAAAATTTCCTATTATTTGAAATGTATGACTATAATTTTTCTCGTCTTTATCATTTTAATTTTCTTCTAATTGGATATGTTCTCCCATCCCCACGATGCATAACCATAATATGGTACACAATTATAATCTAGACGTAATTAGGTTCCTTTTCTTCACCCGTCTTGTTTGAAGAGATGGAGCGCCGTTCGGTTGTATCGTTCTTTTTTATATATATTGCTGCCTTTCTTAAAAAAAATGCCTTGTTTGTGCACCAAAACTTACAATTGATTTGGTTGTAGTTTTCACAACTAAATGCGGTCGGACAATTTGAGATCGATGTTTCTTATTGGAAAAGTATGATTTTGGTTGTGATACTGATTAGATATCATTACATCTTTAGGTGGCTCCTTTTGGGCCCTTAATCTATTTGTTCCTAAACTTTTAAGGAAACGAAAGAACTCAATACCTAAAAAGATAATGCAAGGTATACACAACGATAAGCCTTTGATGATTGATCAACGGGACACATAAAAAAAACTTTTGACACGAAGGCCGACGGATCGGTTTTCACTTCGGCAAAAGAAAACCCCCCATCCCGGAGGCCGAGCCACCGGTTTTCACTTCGGGATGGATTTTGATGAAACCCCAACAGTCCGAGTAGAAATGAATAAAAAGAAGAACATCATCAAAACAGCGAAGATGCCAAACGAAAAAACTTGCGCGTACAGGTAGCAACCCAGCGAACTTGAAGCACAGCATTCATGGGAAAAACAAAGCAGCTCCTAACCATTGCCATTATGCGTGATCGAAAGGGGATACATAAGCCTGTCATTCCAAGATTATCTTCTTATGGTCCCTATTGTGAGCCACGTAAATGAAGAGCAAACGAACATTATCGAATAGATCACTTTTCCTCAACGGTTGAGAGTTAAACGTGACGCTATTTCGGTATCTCCAAAGCCACCAAAGAACCGAAGTAGTAATAACATAGAACCTGTGTTTTTTCTCTTTAGAAGCATGCCAAGAGATGATCCAATCATTGAAGAATCCACAAGAAGAGCTTGAAAAGAGGGGAATATCACACCAGCTAAACACGAACTTCCACATATCGGTTGCCAATGTCGCATTCGAAGAAAACATGATTAGCAGATTCAACATTGGCATTGCAAGAAGGACAAGAGATGGCCGGAATATCCATACCACGCGAAGAGAGATTCAATCTATGAGGGAGTCGGTCCAAGGAAAGCCTCCACATAAACACATTGACCTTCCGGGGGATAGATTTATCCCAAGTAGTAGTATGAGCAAGAGTGGGAAGGATATTTTGGTCAATCCTATAACGAGCATCCTTAACGGTAAAAGTACCATTACGACCAAGACTCCAAGTACAAGTATCTTCATTGACATCGATATTTAGTTGACCGATTTCATTTAACATGTCACATAATAAATTTATGACAACGATTTCTAACAAAAGATTGGTACGGGACCAATTCCAAGACATTGCCCAATATATTAATACGGTCAATTGATCAAGACAATTTTGTCTTGATCAGATGATATAGCACGATTGTGTGTGTGTGTGTGTGAAAAGAGTAGTCGCGCCTAGAACCCAAATATCTTTCCAAAATCGAATACGAGTGCCACAACCTGCTTTAAAATGAAAAGTGTTAGATAAGATAATACCTTTCGAGTGGAGAAAATTGGAGGTTCCAACAATGTTAGCCCAAATGCCCTTGAAGCTACAACCATTTGTATCGAAACCTCCTTCTTGACCATGATAAGCTTGATGACAGGTTCACAACTTCGCGGCGTTTGTGGGAAGGAAAGTAACCTCCAACGCCATTTTTGAAGAAGAGCTAGGCCCGGTTGAAGCTTTAAGGCTGCAATGTTTAACCCTCCGTATCGAAAGAATTAAGAATAATTGGCCATTTTGACCCAAGCCATTTTGTTTTTATCTTTATTACCACCCCAAAAAAAATTAGCCCGAATTCTTTCCAGGTCTTGAAGGACCGATTCGGGTGCTCTGAAAATCGATAGATAGTAGATACCAAGACTACCAAGCACAGACTTGATAAGAGTCAGACGACCCCCAATCGACAGAAGATTAGCTTTCCAAGAGGAAAGCCTCATATGAAAAACGATCAACAAGCGTCTTTCCAGCTAGCAATTGACTTCTATTGAACCAAATGGCGGCAGGACCAAGATAAGTTGAAAGGGACATCACTGCCATCATCCAGCAATTTCGCTAGCCATAGTTAAAGATCATAGACCTTTTCATAATTTAATGCATGTGTATTTCATATTGTTATAAAAGGTTTATGCATAGTGGTATGAGGTTTATATATAATATCAAAAGGTTTATAAATTTATAATTTGGCATGTTATAAACCTATTGAAAAAATTCATCATTGTATATGCTCTAAGTCCGGTTTTTTTTTTGAAGCGTGCATATATAACTGCAAGTTTCCATATAAATTTTTCTGTAATTAAATATGCACATTAAAACTTAGTTATCTAGCTAGCTTAACAATTTGTAAAAGAAGAATGCATGTTGTTGCCAATGTCTCTTACCTACTTAACATACAATTTAACTTGGACAAACATTTTAATCTAATACATGAATTTTCATTTGTCGAGTAAAAATGTTGATTATTACTCTATTATGTTGCGATGATATGCTCTCGAAAAGTAGGAAAAAAATTAATGCTAGCGATAATATATTAAAAACTGACGTAAATGACAAGACCAGCATGTATGACGGCACAAAATACTTGAATCAACCACCTAATTATTTTTTTTAATAAGATATCGAGTATTGGTCAAGTTAAAAAGTAGTGGATGTACGGTAACAAACAATTTGATGATGATATTGTTTAATTCAATAATACGATTATAATATAATAATTACTGTATAATTTATAATTATGGGTATCCATATTTGTATCACACACTCGTGGCTTGTATATCCGATGAACAAAACTTGCATGTGCCACATACAATTTACTTAAAACTTAAAAGATAGGGTAAATTACACTGTTCATCAGGGCCGTCTCTAAATTTATGAAAATTTTAAAGTCCCTGAGCGAAATTACATAATGAGGCCCTGCGATAAGAAACATTATATATAAAGTGTCATCGTTTTTAAGAAATAATGCATATAATTGTTAACGGGATAAATTTTGGTGCCCCTAAAATTTTTTGGGCCCTGTGCGGTCGCCCACCTTGCACACCCTCAAGGCCGGCCCTGCTGTTCATCCCCAAGGTTAGGCCCGATTGCGGATTCAGTCCCTAGATAACGGGGGTCGATGTCGTTAGTCCTTTTTTGTCACTGTTCTTACCCGTTTGGTCCCTCGAGCCCCGTTATACGTAACGGGTGTTAGTTTGACTTGTCAACGATGGGCAGTTTAGTAATTTCAAATTTTCGTCATTATTTCACCGTTGGTCCCTCAGTATTTTTTTTCTTCGTTTTTTTGTTTTTTCCAACATGTGTTTTACTGTTGCTATTTTTTGTCCTTTAGCGCTTGCACCATTGGTCCCTGACTCGTTTCTGTGTATTATAAATGATGGTTTGCAAAGTATAAGACAAAAATTATAAAATGGTTCGTTGTGCGTGTGGTTTGGAAGCTGTGATTAGGACATCATGGACTAATCGGAATCCAGGTCGTCGTTTCTATGGTTGTCCTACACTTGTAAGTATGATCCGATCGAAAAATATGTAACAAATCATTTTGTTTGTATATTTACACATCCTTTTCCGAATCTTTTCAGAGTCCAACATGTGTCAACTTCCTCAGGTGGTATGATCCACTAATGTGTCAAAGGTCTGTTCAGATTATCTCAGGGTCGTTGAGGTCACATAATGAGCTTGAAGAAATCCTTGCTATGGTTGAAGAAAAGCGACGCAAGTTGCTGACATTTCTCATCATCAGCTGGGTTGTTTTTGGGTTTTATGTTTACTATACAATGTGAATGTTTAGGGAATTTGCTTTTTTTGCTAGAAGTTCTTAGTAGGTAATGGGTTATGTGGCTGAATATGGTTTTGTGTTGGTTGATGGAATGAATATATTCGGTTGTTGGTCATATTATTGTGGATGAATGTGTTAATTTGTTTGACTTATAAAGTCTACTGGTATGATTTAGTGAAAGTCAATTGGGTCACTGGTATGATTTAGCAAAAGTCAAATAATCTGTACAACCATTTGCCATTAAGAACAACAACGGATCATGGAAAATTCATACGCCTCAGGCATGATTTTCCCTACATGCAATTGATTAGACTAGATAAATCCCAACTAAAGTAATTCATAACAAACATAAAGGAAGCCACTGCCCCAAACACTATGGCAGTTAACATTTGAAAGAAAGGATTGTGTTGACTTTTCTTCGATTCTTCCGTTAAAGAAGATGAAGATATTGTTGAAATGGTTTTGTAATTTTGAGTTTGTTTCTGCTTTTTTTAAGAAAAAAAGAAGTCCTGACTTTATGACCTTTGTCTGTTAGTTGATAATAGTTTGAAGTGGTTTTGTTAGTGTTTTTTTTACTTACATCGTTGGTCCCTCAATGCGTTATATTGGCTTTCCATTTCCCACCAATTTTAGAAGGAATGTTCTACACGTTACTTGCACGCTTGGTCCTTGTAATAAGTGCATGATGTGATGTCACAGTTTAACCGCATTTAACATTTACCATTCCAGTGAAGTAATTGCGTATTTTTGACACTTCGTTTGTGTAATCAATTAATATCCATATATTATTCACTTCTATATAATTCCACTTCGCATATCTGCCTTCAAATTCAAACTACACACATACATACCTTTACTTCCTAAACCCTTTCAATATTGCTGCTGCTTGTGGATTTGTTCATCTGGAGGAACTCATGCAGACCCAAAGGGAAGCTCAGCAAGCAAATGAACTTTCCAACTTAACGAGGCAGAGGCAGTTGCTTGCAAGTGTAAATTATAGGCGTGTGATAATACAAGAGCTTGAACGTTTTTCGGGAAATTTGGTGGCCAGTAAGACAAGGGAGCACCTCAAGTGTATTCATAAGGCTATTTTCGTTGAGGTGATTGAGCTGAAGAAGGAATTGCGCCTTCAGGTCCATCCATAAGGAGGTTCATTTGTAAAGAACTCTGTAAACGGGAGATGGTCGACTTGTGGGGTTGTTCTTTTTGGCTTTTGTTTATATATCGTTAAATGTTTGTTTCTTTAAGTTTTTTCATGAATGTGTGATTGCAACTTTTGTTTGTTAATCATTTAATCATTTCACTATAATGTGTTATTAGTATTGTAGTTGTTTGTGGGTACGTGATACTGTTCATCCTTGAAGTGACACACGTTCACCCGTTTTGTCTAAACAAAAGACACTGTAATTCTTCAATAAGTTGTTTGATCAATAAACTCTTTGACCAATACGGTGTTTGACCACTACTCTCTTTGACCAACGTTCTTACCGTTTGACACCAAGAAAAACAACTGATCATGGATAATTCATACAATTGATTAGACAAAATAAAACCAAACTTATTAATTCATAACAAACATAAACGAAGCCACAACCTCAAACACTATCGCAGTTGACTTCCAAAAGAAAGCATTTTTTTTACTTTTCTTCAATTCTTCCATGAGTTGCTGCATTTGACCTTTCATATTAGCAAACTCAACTTGAAGGACTGCAAGTTCTTCTCGGCTTGTTAATTCATTTTCTAGTTCTTCTCTTTGCGAGGGATTAAGAAGCATATGCATCTCATATAATTGAGTTATGTACCATTTATTCTCTAACTCTGGATCCTTCCAATACCATCTTTTACAGTGCTTGATTTCTTTTTTCCGAAAATAAAAGAATTTATGATTAGCTAACAAAATAAGATCTAGAAAATGCAACGGCTTACATATTTGTTAGGGCAAACACCAAATCGTCTAGCAGGGTTGTCACGTGTCCAAGAGGTGAGTGTCATCAACGGAAGCCCGCATTTACACTCTGTAAGACCGAATGCAGAAGATGAAGAAGACATTCTTGAAACGGTTTTCTAATTTTGCCTTTGTTTGTCTTTTTGTCTAGTAAAAAACGTAGAGACTTTATAGCCGTTGTGTTACCCAGTTGTTTTTATTTATTGTAACTTGCACCGTTGGTCCCTCAATGCTCTATTGGTTTTCCATTTCCTGGAAAAATACACAATAAATGTTCCATACGTTTCTTGCACGCTTGGTCCTTGAAAAACATTTTAGCCGACTTGTACATATACCTTCCCAGTGTAATAACTGCGTTCCCGACTCTTCGTTTGTGTAGTCTATTAATCACCATGTATCTTCATTTGTATTTAAATACACCTCGCATTTGGTCCTTCATATCTAAAATACACACATACATTCCTTAACTTACTAAACACCTTTCACTAACCTAAAAGTAAACTTTTTCAATGGCCGCTGACAATGGGTTCGTGAATTTGGAACAACTCAGGCTCTTAGCAAATTCAGATATGCTTAAAGATCAATTGCTTGTCTATTTTGACTTGAAGACGCAGAGGGAGGTTCAGGTCGCAACTGAAATCAACAATTTAACGAGGCAGTTGCTTGACATTATAGATGAAAGGCGCTCATTTATAGGAGAGCTTAAACAACGTTTCCCGACAAATGTTATGGCGTATAAGACAAGGTAGGAACTCAAGGGCATACAGAAGGATGATATGATAAGGGCGATGGAGATGAGGTCGACAGCTTTATAGTTGCACCATCAGGCCATGAAGGGGTTTCACTTTTATAAGTCTCTGTAATCAAGGTCGGCTTGGGGGTTATCTTTTTTGGTTATGCGTTATTTTCTGTTAAAATGTGTTGATGAATGCATGATTCAAAGTTTTGGTTATTAATGAATGAATCATTTCACTATAATGTGTTGTTGGTGTTCTAGATGTTTTGTGTATAAATTACACTGTTTGACCATAACTCAGTTTGACCAATGTTGTTACCTTGGAGACAAAATAACGGAAACAAGTTGCATAACTTGATGGTCCAACAAATTCATAGGACAGAAAACTACAAGAAATACATACAAGGGTAATTTAAGATGCAAAATATTAGTAATCGAAGAAGATAGCCCATAAGCGACCCATTATTTGCATTGAACTTCGTCTTTAGTAAATGCATCATCCGTCTATTCAGCATACACCCTTTTCCTCTTTAGTGACCTTCCTTTGTCTACTAGTTCATTAACACGAGGGTTTGCAACCTCTTTACAAACTAGAAATTCAAGGTTACCTTTGTTAACAACATGGTTTGGAACCTGTTCACCCTTAGCACCTTAATCTCATCATGCATAGTAGCATCCATCCCTTGTTCCACTGCTTCACTAGGCATGTCTACAAAATCACCAATTTGTTTTCCTATGTTGTTGTTCAAAGGCACCTCTTCTTCACACACGTTTTTCTGGCTAACCTTGTCTTTCATTGCGTCAATCCCTTTGTCTAAATCAAAGGCATTAATACCGAACGTAAGGTCAATCTCAAACAAGGATCTTTTCCATTCGAATTCTTCTCTCTACTTTTTTGCCCTTTTTTCATTCTTGGACTCATCAGACCATGGAGTTGGTATTAGCAAGTCACTGTCAGAGTCTGATAAACATACTTCACTTGGTGAACAGGTGTAAGTTTCATTGTTATCCATGCGAACATGTTATGCTATTGTTATTTTTTTTTACAATTATCTGGAAACCAAGTGAAAGTGTAAATATTTAGATAAAAATGGAATATGATTTAGTGTTGGGTTTTTCTCTATTTATGTGAACGGCGGTAAAAAAGGTGGGTAAATGGCTAAATATAGAAGGTGTACAATTGCAGTTGAAAACCTTAAACGCCAGGGATCAAATTCATAGATAAAAGCAGTATACCTTGTAGTGTAGTTGAAAACCATAAATGCCAGGGGCCAATTTCATAGATAAACCTAAAACCTATTCAGTTTATTGAACAATACAAGTGAATATGTGTGCAAAAAAGTCAAACATAGTTTACATTACACCCTATTTAAGACTAGTGTAATTTGACAAAGTAAAGCCGTATAGCAGTCATCCACTAAAACATGAATTCACCACCAAATCATGAATGGGAAGAAGGCCTTGATATAGATGATTCTGATCTTCTACTAACCCTCATCGTCTGTCCCACCAACAACCCTCACATGGTCTCCGAGATAACCACCACTACCCAAACCCTGATTTCAGCTCAAAACCATCAAGTTGATACTTATGCTGAATGTAAAGAAGGCCTTGATATAGACGATTCCGATCTTCGACTTACCCCCATCGTCTGTCCCAACAACAATCCTCACATAGTCCCTGAGATAACCACCACCACCCAAACCCTGTTTTCATCTCAAAACAATCAAGTTGATATTTGTGTTGTGAAGCCCATTTGAATAATACCAGGTCATGCTGGTATTGTTCAAACGGCCAAGCTCCATAAATTAGTTGATACACGGGAAGGTGGGGAGGAATCTGTAATGTCTACACAAGAGTATATTAGAAAAGTTATTGAGGATGTGGGTGAGGATGATGATTTTACGGTTGCGCCATGGCTTAGTGCGATTGACTATGTCAATGTTGATGGAGGGATTGTCACGGGTTGTTTTGGAGATGTTAAGAAATGTCTCAAGAATGGGAAACTTGAGAAAGTTGTTGCAGTTATCAAGTCTTGTACTCCGAATGCGTTGGGCGATCTCACAGTAACACTCAAAGATCTTTCTGGTATAATCTCCGGTACTATTCATTACAAAGTTCTTATAGAGGATAGGTTTACAAAGGCGATTACCGTAGGAGCGGCTTTGATACTTCATAATGTTTCCGTCTTTTCTCCTAAGCAATCAACTCATCATTATCTTAACATTACAAAGAAAAATATGGTCAAAGTATTCCATAAGGATGGTGGGTCTGCATAGTTTCTATGCTTTGTTCTGAATATTACAAGAGTACTTCTTGATTTTAACATGTCTTAATAACTCAAATATCTTTCTTTGAATTGTTGTATAAGAAAACAAACACCAACATAAAAAATAAACAAAACTTACTGAACAAAAAACAACTCAGAAAACAAACACCAACTAGCCCGCCAATACGGTGTTTGACCACTACTCTGTTTGACTAATCGTGTAAAGAAAACCACAATTCTTCATTTTCCCGCCAAGAGATTAGCCCGCTAAGAGACTAGCCCTTTTGTCTACCCATGGAAATACGAAATGTAGTTACATGTGTAACAAACAACAATCACTGTTTAATACGGATCAAATGGGTAAACCTGGTTATAACATCAAGGACCAAGTGTGTATAAACTCTTGTCATAGTGACATCCTCTTGCCTCTAAATTATGACTTTGACTTATCTGGCAATTCAATGGACCATGGAACATAGTAACACATGTAACAAACAACATTCATTGTTATATAGGGACCAAACGGGCAAACCTGGTTTCCACATCAAGCTGTGTATAACCTCTCATGCTACTTATATGGTTTTGAAAACGGGCAAAACTGGTTTCCACATTATGGACCAATTGTGTATAACCTGTCATGATACTGAGTACGTAGTAGTTTTTTCAGAAACAAGTTAAATAGGTCACAAACAGCTTAAATCAGTCATAAACAAGTGCAATTATCCATTTGTCACCTTAGTAGACTTTTATGTTTGCCTCTAAAAGGACTTAGACAGTTGCCACAGATGCGGACTTTGATGTTTGCCACTTATGTAGACTTGAATTACAAACATACACTCTCCTGAAACAGATTAGTTTTTGGAATTACAGAAAAGACCATTCACTTGCACCACCTGTTGCACTTGACTGTGTTAGTACACCATCACCCATTTCTCTTCCAACGCTTCCATGTTTGACTTTCACTGAAACTTGAGAAACTGGTAGAAAGGTTGTAACTGCAGGTTGAGTGGGAGTTGTTCTTCGTAACTAATTCTCTCTATCTGTACTCTTATCTTTGTGTCTATCTATACGGAATAACCTTGTCTGGCAACCCCTGATCCACCCTGAACCATCTTGACCAACCTGCAGGGTTTTTGTTTGTTGTGCTTGCCTAGATCACTAACTACCGAGCTTCTTAATTCTTTCATTGTTTGGCCTTAGCCTAAAAAAACAAAAAAATCCAAAAAAAAAGAAAAAAAACAATAATCCTCGTAACCTGTTCGATCATGTTTAGATCAAAGACACACTTATAGCTTGAAGCTGAAATAACTACCTGTTGTTGCCTTTTGACTTTGTCCTTTGCATGTTGCCTTATTGTGTCCAGTGTTTCCGCATGATTGACATGTAATGTGTTTCTTCCTTTCCTGCTCAGGTACCATCTTTCAAAATGGTTTCATCCTCATGTTTTGGACCTCTTTATTTTTCTTATTTTTGGTCGGCCTTACAGACATGATGCTTGGGTGGCAAAAGTGTTGTTGGACATGTGGACTTCTCCCAGTAGTTGGTCCCACAAATTGGTTGTATCTTGTGAGAGTATGTTTCCTTCCATGTACTCAACCAATAACAAGGATTTACCTAAGTTTCTAGGGGTGGTGCCGCCCGGTCATTCAGAGCCATATTCCAACAAGCTGCAACAACATGCTTACAAGGAATCCCTGTCAATTCCCATTTCCTACATGAACATGTCATACTCACTACATCCACAACACACTGATCACCAAGTAAACCTGAAACTTGATACTTATTTGCTCCATTCCATTGCACCTTCATCAAATGAGCTTCTTTCTTAATGGATTCCATGATTCTGGTTGTAGTAGGGGTCAAAGGACCAGTACATTTATCAATGACACCTTGTACATTCACAATTCTCTTCATGCAATACTCCCTGATGTACTCTAAAAGTGTGATCACTGGCTTGTCCCTACCTCTAACTATTTTACCATTAAAGACCTCACATATGTTGTTGAGCAATAAATCAGATTTGGCTCTACCTACAAATAAAAAATACATATCATTATAATGCTAATACTCAACTATACCTAATACTCATAAATATGAAAGCAGTAAAGAAAAAAAGTGTTGATGGCATTAAGAAAATTACACGGTTAGTCCCAGCATTTATGTGCTACCGAAAAATGAGATCTAGCCCAAGTTCTGCTGGTACATTGATCAAACCATTCATGTGCCTTAGGATTCATCGTCTTAAGTTCCAACATACACTTTTCAAAATCCCTAACATTTGTAGCAGATGCAGCTCTCCACAACAGATCCTTGTATTCTTGTCCACACCATCCTTGCTTTGATATTACTGTCTGTGTCAGCAAGCAATATTTGTGTTCTGCACTTGGGTAAATAGTTTTAATGGCTGGAATGATACCCTACATGAACTAATTCATTAATCAGTTACAAATTCATATAGTTTAGTAATTAAGAATTCAACTAGTCAAGTATAATACTAACCATTTGTCTATCATTGATGAATGTGAAATTTGAATTGGGATGAAGATATATGTCATCACCCAAGCACTGCAAGAACCAGCACCATGAACTCTTACTTTCAACTTCAACCAACGCATAGGCCAATGGGTAAATTCCATTGTTTGAATTCAGTCTAACCGCTATCAATACTTGGCCTGGAAATGGCCCCTTCATGAAAGCACCATCTAAGCCTAACAGATCTCTTTTGCAGGCTCTAAAACCCAGTTTTAATGCTCCAAACAAATATATATTCTCTGAAACACCATAGTAGGTAAAGAAGGATCAGTATTCCTTTCAACTACAATCTTGACAGTAGTATTAGGGTTTGTAGACTGTAACTTAATGATCTCCTCTAATCTCTCTTTCAGCTTTAGCTTTAGCTCTAAAAGCTTTGCTCATAGATATCAGAACCTCCACTTACATTGGAGATGGTCAACTGCCTTAACTGGGATATCCGGATTAACCCTGACTTGTTCAAATATCTTTTCAGACAAGAATTTGTAAGTGCAGTGTTTGATTTCCCTAGATTGAAGGCATGTGTGTGTATCCTTGTGTGTCTTCACCACCCAATTTTATATGAATTTATCTTTTCCCACATACAAGACCCAAGGTCAGAGATCCCCTTTATCATGTGCATCTAAAAAAGAAGAAGATGCTTGACTGTCATCATGGTACGTGTATTCTTCTTTTTTAGTCCAAGTAGTTTGGGCCACTTTGATACCACTAGGCCCAACTTCCATTCCCATTGGGCTAGTTGTCCCAGTACCACTGTGACATTGTAAATACAGGCACTTTTCCTTCACATCTCTGCTCTTATCTTGACACTATCATTCTTATACAGCTTCAAAATTACTTCTGCTTTCAATGTAAATGCAGGTAGACCTGTCCTTAGCCCTCTTTTGGAGTATATAAATTTCCTGGCCAGTGTAAAATGAGTACTTCTACTAACCACTAGCATTTATAACACCTTCCATTTCTGTCCTCAATTCGGCTAACCTTCTCTTCCTGCAATTTCTTTCTTCATCATTACCAGGGTCACTGTCGAAACCATCCACATTGATGACATCCACATCCTCTCCTTCTAAAACATCATCCGACACTAGATTAGTGATACCAATGTTGTTAAAAGGAAGATCCATGCTAATACCAAACAAATGGACATCAACATCAGGCTCTACAATCTCAATTCCTCCTGTCATCTACCCAAAAAATCTTCATCTACGTCATCATCATCAGTACCTGCATCTTCCACTAGACTGAACATCATATTCAGAGTTTCATATGCAATAACTATTCTTTCATCATCAAGAAAAACTCTCTATCGGTATGAGCTGATTCATCTTCGGACCATTACCCTGTTCAAGCGTCTTCCCCATCTCTTCCCCAGAACTGTCATAATCTTTAATTACACATCTTCAACACTGAATTCCTGAGTTCCAACCTCTTCTACAATGGTGCCTCAGTCTAACCTCTGTCATATTGTCTATGAGTGCTAACCTCTGTCACAATGGGTTCTTTAGTGCTAACCTATACTAAAATAGGTTCCTAAGTAGGACTAACATCTGGTTCCTCAGACACAGGGAGCTCAGATTGTGTTTTAACTTGGGAAACATTTAGGTTTACAGGTTCATTTAAGTTCAAGTCCAAGTCATCAACTCCAAATGACTCATCATGACTTACCCTAACTGTCCGCACCACTCCCGCAACATCAAGCAAAGCTGGACACTCATCAAGCTCCATCCAATTCTGTTTCATCAAATGATAATTTCCTTATCACATCATCTATAACCTGACTTGCAGTTACTTGTTGTGTGACAAAACTCAGGTTTATGTCACTAAACTGCGATTGTATTATGGGGGAGAACATGGCTTTGTGTGTCAACATACCCCCCCCCCCCCCCCCAGCCCCCCCCCCCCCCCCCCGCCCCCCCCTCCCCCCCCCCCCCCCCCCCCCCCATGTATACCACTCAATGTGTATATGTGATGACAGACTCATCAGTGGGAGGGGTTAAAATACAATCAGGCATACACCTAGGTTTAATGGACTCACAAACAGAATCCTTACAAGGGGTACTTGAATCATGTTGTGGCAAAGAGCTAGGTGTGACAGAGTCACAAACAGGTTCCTTAGTGGTGTTACTAGACTCATGCCAGGTCAACAATATTTTTTTAGTTTTGTTTGCTGCAATGCTACCTGCACGCTCATCAGTAATATCTTCTAATGTTGCCCTAAACCGTGGTGCCCTAAGGTAAGAGTCTAAAATGGTAACACAATGTTCTATATAGACCTCAATCAACTTAAAGCTCCTAACAAGGGTAGCCAGGCAACGAACATATCCTCCCTCGCAAGCCAAGCATACAAACTCTTCATCTAGACCTGGTGAGTGGTCTAAAAATAATTATAAAGACATGGGCTCCAGATTCAACCTATTTAACCTAATTTAAAAAATCCCATCATATTCCACCAACGACAGTTAAAACAAATCGATTTCGGACCATATCAAATAAATCGACACGACCCACTGACATACATCGGCGTCCCATGATACCCTTGAAATTTTACCACCATGAATGAAATTCACAACGAAAATCATATTGGGTGCATTATCTGAAAATCAAAATCAAACCCTAACTTCATAGATCGACAATAAAACAAGTAAAGAACACTACATTTGTAAAAAAATTAACTTTGAGCAAAAGCGCTTCAAATCATTACCATAAGTCGATTCGAGTTGTTCGATGAGTTGCTCGGTGGTACCCTAGCCACTATTGACTCGGAGCATCCATCCCGTGTGGTCCACTAACACCATTGCATGTGGGGTTTGATCGAACAAAATGACTGTAGGTATGGTTGTGTGAGTGATTTGTGAGAGAGTTGGAATATGATTCGGGCGGGAATAATCTTGTGAAATGATAGGGATGAGAGGTGTAAGTGAGGTGAATAGTAAAAATAATAAATGCTGATGTGATAGGAGTGTACACGTGTACACAAAATTTTTTTATGGTTAGGGACCATGGGTGTACTATAATATTTTTTATGCGAAATTACAATAGTACCCATCACTAACGAAGCGACTTAACGATCGTTCATCCTTTGGGACCAAACACGCACAAAAATGACCACTTTTGGGACCATTTCTACTGATTTTCAAAACGGGGGACTGAATCCGCAAACGGGGTGAACCATGAGGACCAATAGTGTAATTTACCCTAGTAATTATGTTAGAGTCCTTAACTTGGACTAAAACCGTTCTTCCATTTACTGTAAAATGTATTTTATATATAAAAAGTTAATATCTTATTACACTTTTCTTGACATTGATAA
>BQNB010045973.1:10842-42188 GCA_026074375.1 Tanacetum coccineum | reverse complement strand
TGGGGCACATGTTAGAAAAACCCTATATATATATATAATAAAACAAAAAAAAATTAATCTCTCTCTCACCCATTAATGACATAACTAATTATATCATTAATTATGTCATGAATGATGTCATAAATTACTTGTAAAATTCATCTCTATTTTTTATTCTCCTATTTTAAAATTTAACTTTCTATTTAACATATTTGCAGGTTTTATCTCATCTATATTTATATACTAGTTGGATACCCGCGCATAGCGGCGGCGATAAAAATTGTTAACCCAACTCGCTTCGTAATTTTCTATCCGCTTAGAGAATTAGTTTGTTTGGTTTTACGTAGCTTTCCCGCAACATCATATTAACATCATTCTCTTTTGTATAAACACTCACACTCTCTCTTACGTCTCCAAAAGTATATATCTTTTACGAATCTTTATATTCAAGTTAAAGTTGTTAAAAAAATTCAAAATAAACCCATTAAAAATGTGAAAAGCTAAAAATTTATAAAAATATATCAAAATGGAGATCACGAAATTTTAGAAAATACGGTGAAATTAAATCATAAAAAAATAAATAGATAAAAAGATATGTCAAATTGAAAATAAAAGTGATTTTTTAATTAAGAAGTGACACATGTCACTCTATGATGTGATTTTTTAAAATAAGATGGATGGTCAAGATTGCACCTCCTTATCTTAATTTTTGATGGGACCCACATTGTAAATGTTTTATATAATAGTATAGATATAATAAAATAAAACAAAATCTTTTTTAATCTCCCTCCCACCCATTAATGACATCACTATTACGTCTATTTAAAAATGATTTATTTGTAAAGTACCTACAAAATCACAAATGAATATTTTTCTGTTTATAAATAAAACTTTTATTTAGCTACCCGTGAAATTCGCGGGTTTATAAGCTAGTCTTGTATATAATAAAAAAATATTATATAAGAGAGTAATTTTTCTATTTATCATTGAGAGAGCTTAATTGCAAAATCGAACCTCCTGATTGGCTAAAAGCTTCGACGAAGTAGTAATTGATCTAATACCTTGAAGAATAACTATTCAGAACAACAATGGTGAATGATAAGTTGGTGTACTGAATGACTTTTTATGAGTTGCATTGTTAATTATTTTTCTTTTCTTTTATTTCTTTTTCTATCGAGCAATGCTACTTCCACAAAAAATTTACAAAAAAAATTCCTTGTCATGCAAATATTAGTGATGAAAATGATGAAAGAGAAAAAACATACAAAATTATTGGTCCAACTCACATGTCATATCATTGTATGGATAATTTTTTGTAAACTTTTTGTGGATGTAATATTTCTTTTTTCTAAAATGTTTGTGAGTAGTACTAGTAGTGTACATATTACTATATTAGGACAGAAACTTTCTCAGTTTATCTTATGAATTACGAGTATAAATTAGTTAATTAATGTTCATCAAACTGTCCTTCCGAATCGCATTGATGGTTCATGTGCGTGGGCACATAATATGTTTTCAAGTTCTTGATTTCACATCTATTTTTCAAGTTTTTCCAAAAGAGAAAATATAAAGAATGCAAACGCTATTCACAAATGTAATTTTTTATTTCATTATTGTTATCTACTAACTACTATTCTACATTAATCATATTCCAAATAATACAAATGTTGCATGCATGACATGTTTTCGATTATAATAAATAACAAACTTAACAAACGTTGTGTTCCCCAAATGCTACGATAGGGTCGCTCTAAGTACTGTCAAGAAATAAAATACGTCAAATAGACATTTGATGTGGCCTGTACCAGTTTTTACAAAAGTCGTTGCATGATAGAAGAGTGTGTAAATGGTGCCGTTGCACTGGGCTTTCACTTCAAAATGATCACATTTTTATAAGTTTTGCATATAAATATTGTAATATATCAAACATATATGGGTCATAAATATAATTCAAGTTTTATAAGTTTTGCTTCTAGCTTATGCTAATTTTAATATATTGCCGCCGTTCAAAAAAAATACTCCATTTGTCCCAAAATAAGTGTCCAGTTTGACTTTTCAGAGTCAAACTAGTTCAACTTTGACCTTACATATCTTTGTGTGTGTTATATAATACTTGATGCAAAATATATGAATAGATTAGGTTTTAATTGTATTTTTCATTGGTATAATTTTTAACAAATATATTTAAGGTCAAAGTTGAACCAGTTTGACTCTGAAAAGTTAAACTGGACACTTATTTTGAAACGGGAGGAGTATATATATATAATTCAAGTTTGTATGCAATTTCTCATTAATAGACAAACGTAATGATGCCCCTTTGTTGTTATTGTTGGAAAAATGAGTTTTTCAAAATGAATTTTTGCAAACTTTGGACACTATTTAATATATGTATTTGTTATATATAATTTCAATAGTTAGTAGCTTTGCGTTCTTTTTGAAGAGAGCTTCGCAACGAGCTAAAATATGTCTAAAATAAAGTTAATATGAATGAGATGTCGTGTCTCAAAGTGAGTCACTTGATACGTAAAATCTAAAAAAACTTTTTGTCCCACATCGCCCCATAAAGAAAGTAGGGATGTGTTTATATTGAAATCGTGGTATTGGTCTTTAAATCTCTCTGTTGGTCTATGCTCCCACACCTACGTGCGCGCGCTCAGCAGGGGTGCCGAAAATGGGATTTCTGGGCCAAAATAGGTCGATAGCATCTGAACTATGGCGGAGCCGTGCAAACCTGCGAAACCTAAATGCAGCTCTGAAAGTTCACTTGACGCGTAACTTTTTTGTTTCTATTTTATAAGTTCTAAATTTTTTGTATCCACTTATTTTTAGAATTGATTTAAACTTTGACACAAAGTTTAACAGAATCGGTTTTATTTATATAGAATATTTTGAACCGATTTTAACTTTGATAACAAGTTTACTTAATCAATTAAATAATTGGATATATCCAAATCGGTTTATTATTTTTAGCTGAGATCTTGGCTTGGTGACCAAGATAGGTTTAGGCTATATAATGAACCTCTCCTCATTCAGTTTTGATCATCCAAAATCGCAGCTCATACCTACGATTCCAACATTCTTTTTCGATCAGATCAGAAATACGCAAGATACTTCCGTGATTTTTCAGGCAAGTTTGTCAGGTCCGGCTGTACAACAGCTTTGTACGTTGTACCCTGGGAAACAGACGGCGAATCTGTTTTAAGGGAATCGTGTTAAACACGAGCCTCGTACCACGACCTTTTACTGATTTATTTTAATTATCTTTTCATAGTGTCTGTCTTCTGCTTCTACCTCTTTCTGCCTGTTATTTATTTTATGTATTTTATTTTCTGTTAATTTAATATATTGTATTGTAATTCGATTTTATTAATAAAAGTGTAACAGTTTCTCAACAATCTTAAAACAGATTCGGTTTAACCGAATTTAAAACACTTTTATAAAATCGGATTAATTATTATTAACAGATTTTATCATTATAAACTGTTTTCTGTCGAAACCAATTTGGGTTTCTTTGGAAATCAGTTTTAATTAAACAGATTTTTAATATACAGATTTGGATTACAGATCTAAAACGTTTTTTTAAGCCGTTGTTCTTATCAGTTTATACTGAAACCAAGATTGTGTTTCTGTTAAACTGATTTGTTTGATTCACTGAAACCACGATTGAGTTTCTTTGAAGTAGACCTGGTACAAGCAGATACTGATTTATAACAGTTGTTTAACTATTTGTGTTTGATTTTTCAGGATGGCAATCGATACTAATGTGACTGCTCCTGTGAACGTAACTGGTGCGCCGGTTACCAACACAATTGCAAATCATGCTGAAAAACCAGAAAAATTCAATGGATAGAATTTTAAGAGGTGGCAACAGAAGATGTTCTCCTATCTCACTACTTTGAACCTTGCGCATCTTTAAACCGAGACGCAACCACATTTGGAACCCCCACCTACGGAAGGTCAACCCTCTAATGCACAGGTTGTGCAAGCTGTAGAAGCATAGAGACATTCAGACTTTTTGTGTCACAACTATATTCTGAATGGTTTGGTGGACTCTTTGTACAACGTAGTACGCAGACAACTACAAAGCCAAGAATTATGGTTAGACTTGGATATGCAAGTACAAAACTAAGGATGTTGGTACAAAGAAGTTCGTGGTAGCTCGTTTTTTGGATTACAAGATGGATGATTCAAAGACTGTGATAACCCAGGTTCAAGATCTACAGGTTTTGCTACATGACATTCATGCTGAGGGAATGACTTTGAGTGAAACAATTCAAGTTGGCTTTGCCCTAATTGAAAAGTTACCGTCCAAGATGGGTAGAATTTAAAACTACTTAAAGCATAAGCGAAAGGAGATAGTGTTGAAAGACTTAGTTGTTCGTCTCGTATTGAAGAGGACAACAACGCTTGGCTCAAAAAACCCTTATACACTTGATTCTGTTTTTAATATACAGATTTGGATTACAGATCTAAAATGTTTTTTTTAAATCAGTTGTTCTTATCAGTTTATATTGAAACCAAGATTGTGTTTTTATTAAACTGATTTGTTTGATTCACTGAAACCACGATTAAGTTTCTTTGAAGCAGATCCGGTACAAGCAGATACCGATTTATAACAGTTGTTTAACTGTTTGTGTTTGATTTTCAGGATGACAAACGAAACTAATGTGACTGCTCCTGTGAACGTAACTGGTGCGCCGGTTACCAACACAGTTGCAAATCATGCTGAAAAACCAGAAAAATTCAATGGACAGAATTTTAAGAGGTGGCAACAGAAGATGTTCTTCTATCTTACTACTTTGAACCTTGCGCGGTTCTTAAACGAGACTGCACCTCAGGTGGAACCTCCTGCGGAAGGTCAACCCTCTAATGCACAGGCTGTGCAAGCTGTGGAAGCATGGAGACATTCAGACTTTTTGTGTCACAACTATGTTTTGAATGGTTTGGTGGACTCTTTGTACAACGTGTACTGCAAGACCACGACTGCCAAAGAATTATGGGAGTCGTTGGAACGCAAGTACAAAACTGAGGATGCTGGTACAAAGAAGTTCGTGGTAGCTCGGTTTTTGGATTACAAGATGGATGATTCAAAGACTGTGATAACCCAGGTTCAAGATCTGCAGGTTTTGCTACACGACATTCATGCTGAGGGAATGACTTTGAGTGAAACTTTTCAAGTTGCTGCTATTATTGAGAAGTTACCTCCAAGCTGGGTAGAATTTAAAAACTACTTGAAGCATAAGCGAAAGGAGATGAGTGTTGAAGACTTGGTTGTTCGTCTTCGTATTGAAGAGGACAACAAGCTGGCTCAGAAAAACACTTATACACCTGATTCTGCCAAGGCTAATATGGTTGAGCATGCTGGGTCATCTTCAAAGTCCAATTCTAAGGCAAAAGGAAAAGGCAAAAAGAAGAATGACAAGAAGAGCAAAGGGAAGGCTGAGTACCTTGCTCCTAAAGCTGGAATTGTGAAACAGAAGTTCCAGGGGACTTGCTACAACTGTGACCAGCCAGGTCACCGTGCTGCTAATTGCAAGATGCCGAAGTAGGTGAATCTACGCCAAGCTAATATGGTGAATGATAATATGGACATGATTGCTATGGTGTCTGACGTCATTGCCATGATCTCAGAAGTTAACCTGGTAGGTTCTAAAAACAGTGGTTGGTGGATTGATACTGGGGCAACCCGTCATGTGTGTGCTGATAAGAGTATGTTTCACTCTTTCAGAGCGGTTGACAATGGAGAGAAGCTGTACATGGGCAACTCTACAACTGCTGATATCAAGGATGAATGAGATGTTATTTTGAAGATGACATCCAAGAAAGAGCTCAAGTTGACTAATGTCCTGTATGTTCTGGAGATTCGTAAGAATCTTGTGTTTGGTTGGCTATTGAACAAGTTCGGTTTTCGTCTTGTTTTTGAGTTTGATAAGTTTGTTTTGTCTAAGAATCAAGTGTATGTTGGTAGGGGATATGCCGTGAATTGTATGTTTAAGCTCAATGTAATGGTTGTTAAGAATGATATCAATAAAATGAATTCTTCTGCTTACTTGATTGAGTCTTCTAATGTGTGGCATGGTCGTCTTGGACATGTAAATTTTAATTTGATGTGTCGTTTGATTAAATTTAATAGCATACCAAACTTTCATATTGATTCAAAATATAAGTGTGAAAGTTGTGTTGAATCTAAACTTACAAGATCATCTTTCAAATCGGTTAAACGAAAAACCAAACCACTTGATATGATACACATAGACATATGTGATTTGAAATCACTACCCACAAAAGGTGGTAATAAGTAATTTATCATGTTTATTGATGATTGTATAAAGTATTACTACGTTTACTTGTTTAAAAGTAAAGATGAAGCTATAGACAAGTTTGTTCTATACAAAACCAAAGTTGAAAATAAACTTGGTCAAAAAATCAAGGTTGTACGAAGTGACATAAGAGGTGAATATGTGTCTCCATTCGCTGATCTATGTGCGAAACATGGAATCAGACACGAATTCACTGCTCCCTACTAACCTCAGCAAAAAGGTATTGCCGAAAGGAAGAACCGTACCTTGAAAGAAATGGTTAATGCCATGTTGATAAGTTCTGGTTTAAGCCAGGACATGTGAGGGGAAGCCATTCTAACGGCTACTTATCTTTTAAATAAGATACCTCATAAGGAAAAAGAAAAGACCCCTTATGAACTGTAGATGGGAAGAAAACCATCATATCAGTACTTACGAGTGTGGGGGTGTCTAGCCAAGGTAGCTGTGCCGACACCCAAGGCCCAAAAGATTGGACCTAAATCTATGGATTGTATATTCATTGGATATGCTAAGAATAACAGCGCTTATCGTTTCATTGTACATGACTCAAAAAATCCAGATATACAAAAGAATGCAGTAATTAAATCAAGGAATGCTTCCTTCTTTGAAAATATATTTTTGTGTTTAACGAAGGAAACTGGAAGCTCGTCTAGATTAGATGACGATGTTGTCTAAGATAAGAGACAATGAGATGATAATGATCTCCATGATGAGAGACAAGATCAACTCGAGGAAGAAGAGGTTGAACCGCGAAGAAGCAAAAGGGCGAGAACCGAGAAATCATTTGGATGGTAGAAAATGAACCCACGTCTTACCGAGAAGCGGTAACTTCCTCGGAAGGGCATCAATGGAAAGAAGCCATTAAAAGTGAAATAGATTCTATTTTACAAAATCATACTTAGGAGCTTGTGGATTTACCTCCTGGTTGTAAACCACTAGGCTATAAATGGATCTTCAAGAAGAAGATGAAAGCCGATGGCACCATTGACAAGTATAAAACAAGATTGGTAATCAAAGGATTTAGACAACGCGAAGGTCTATATTACTTTGATACTTATTCGCCTGTTACGCGAATAACCTCGATTAGAATGATACTTGCTATTGCCGCATTAAGAAATTTGGAAGTTTACCAAATGGATGTGAAAACGGCATTTCTAAACAGAGATTTAGAAGAAGAAATATATATGTGAACCAACCTGACGGTTTCATAGCTCTTGGACAGGAATGCAATGTCTGCAGGCTTGTTAAGTCATTAGATGACTTAAAGCAAGCTCCCAAAAAATGGCATCAAAAGTTTGACCACACCATGTTAGAGAGTAGATTCAAAATTAATGAATGCGACAAGTGTGTTTATGTAAAGGACACAAGTAGTGGATATGTAATCCTGTGTTTATATGTTGATGATATGCTTATCATTGGCAGTAATGACAAGATGATCAAATCTACTAAAGACATGTTAAAATCAAACTTTGACATGAAAGATATGGGTTTGGCTGATGTGATCCTTAGAATAAAGATCATACAATGGACTTGTGTTAAGTCAAGCACATTACATGGACAAAATTCTTAATACTCATAATGCGGGGGATTCCGGCCTAGCTAGAACTCCAATTGACACCAGTTTGCATCTATCTAAAAATAGAGGTGTAGGTGTTGCCCAGTTAGAGTATTCAAGAATTATTGGCATGTTAATGTATTTGATAACATGTACCCGACCTGAATTAGCATATGCTGTTAGCAGGCTAAGTAGGTATACTAGTAATCCAAGTGATGCACATTGGAAAGCTATGACTAGGGTACTTCATTATTTGAGATATAGTCGCGATTATGGACGTTGTGGGCTGCTTTATGATAGTATCTATTATTATTAATGGGATACAGTGATGCATTATTGAGATATCTACTTAAAGGATTCTAGATCGACTGGGTGGGATATGTGTTTTTACACTAGGAGGGGATCGCTATATCTTAGAGTCTTCCAAGCAAACTTGTTATTGTTAAGTCTATTGATGGAATCTCAGGAATTTATCGCGTTAGATAATATGCGAAAAGAATGAGGCAGATAATAGCTACATTCATTTCGGTTAAATCGACATCCATACCAAGGTGGCCTAAACCGGTAACGGCCATTAGTATACATTGTGATAGTCAATCGGCAATTGGCAGAGCTCATAGCACAATGTATAATGGAAAGTCCAGGGGGGGGGGGGGGGGGGGGGGGGGGGGGGGGGGGGGAGGATTATCCGTCTTTCGACATAACTCGATACGACAAACTAATCTCAACAGGAGTTATCTCAATTTGACTATGTGAAGGAAATGGATAACTCATTGGGAATCCGCTTATGAAAGGCTTAAGCAACAGAGTTAGTTAGTAAGCTGTTAAAAGAATGGGATAAAGTTCCTTGAGGAATGAGTTTCTATGGAAGGAAAACCTAACTCAGTTGACTGGAGATCCCAAGAGATGGGTTCAATTAGAACAAACCTAATCAAGGAAATGTGGGTGAGTCACGTCAATGTGGTGGGTTGTTTACTTAATATAGTAATTCCTAGTCAAATCCTATACAATGGTGACTTGTTGAGAGGTTAAACATATGGCTTAATGATTCAAGATGAAATATTAAAGCGTAAATTAATTTAAGATGAAAATGCAAAAACTTATGGAGTTTTAAGAGTCAAGATGAAATCACCTATTGTATGACGAGAAGTGGGGGGTCGACTTCGAAGGGAATTATGGGGGGCATAATTCCTAAGAGCTCTTGCAGAACCAGGCTAGTGTTCATGACCATAACGAGCACGACTATGAGGACTTGACAAGGTCAGGGAGAGTCTTGTGTGAGTGTGTATTGTCGTCTACATAAACAGATGTTGAGTTCAAGGACATCGCGTCTACTTAGATCTAGGAGACTAAGTGCATTCTCATAGGGAAAGGTTCAAAGGTCACACTACTATCTATGCATGCGACTTAACCGCATAAATTTCGCCGAAACTTTTGTGTGTTTTCGACCGATCTCCATTCAAAAGGGGGATTGTTGGAAAAATGTTTGTTGGAAATGAATTTTCACAAACTTTGGACACTATTTAATATATGTATTTGTTATATATTTTTTCATTAGTTAGTAACTTTGCGTTCTCCTTGAAGAGAAGATTCGCATTGAGCTAATGTAGTGTCAAAATCGGATTAATATGAATAAGATATCGTTCTCAAAGTGAGGCACTTGAAAAACAAAATGTGGAAATTGGAAGAGTATCCCACATCGCCCAAAGAATGAAATGAAAGCATGTTTATAAGGAAAACTTGGTATAGGCTTTCAAATTCCTTTAATTGGGTTATGCTCCCACACCTACGTGGCGCGCAGGGGGGGTGCAGAAAATGGGATTTCTGGGCCAAGATGGGTTCCTGAACTCATGCGAGCCTGCGCGATCTGTGGACACGAATGCAGCTCTGAAAATTCGAGCTTGTGCGCGCATCTTTTTGTTCGCAGATTCCGATTTTCTTTCCATATTTCTGTATCGATTTAATTTAGGAATTGATATAAACTTTTTGCACAAGTTTAGTACAGATTTCGGTTTTATTAAATGAGGATTTTCAAATCGTGTTTGATATATAACTGATTTGCAAATCAGTTTAATTTTTAGCATGTATTCTGTCTTGTTCACCAAGACTTGTTGAGGCTATAAATTAAACCATTCTCTCATTCGTTTTGACATACCAAAAATATACTAACTCCCATTGTCTCTGAATTCAGAACCTCTTCGATCAAGAACACACAGCTTTTCGTGTATTTTCAGGCAAGTTTGTCAGGTCCGGCTGTAAAACAGCTTTGAACGTTGTACCCTGGGAAACAGATGGCGATTCTGTTTTAAGGGAATCGTGTTAAACACGAGCCTCGTTCCACGACCTTTTACTGCTTTCTTATTTAATCATTCATAGTATATCTTCTGCTTCTACCCCTTTCTGTCTGTTATTTAATTTTTTGTATTTTATTTTCTGTTGATTTAATTTATAATATTATAATTGAATTTTATTATAAAAAGTCGTAAAGTTTCGATTCAATCATAAGCAGAAGATTCTAGATTTATGTACAACTTTAATTTATAAACGCTTTTATTTATTCGGTATTAACTATTTTTACAGATTTTATATATAAATTGTTTCCTATCGAAACCAAGATTGAGTTTCTCTGAAAGTCATTTTTTAATTAAACGGATTTTAATTTACAGAATTGGAATTACAATCTATAACGTTTTAAAGCAGATGTTCTAATCAGTTTATATTGAAACCAAGATTGGGTTTCTATTTAACTAATTTGTTGATTCATTGAAACCAAGATTGAGTTTCTTTTAAGCAGATCTGGTACAAGCTATAGCGCATGTACGGCTACTATTGCTAAGTGCCTGGCAGGGTGCTTTCCCGTGGCAACAGGAGGCTTAAGGATATTATATATGAATGATATCATTACAACTACCATATTTTTAAAGCCCATTTCAAATGTAGTATTCCTCTACTTACCGTATCTATATCAATTTAAAGTGGTTGAGTTTCGACAAAAATGGGAAGAAATGTCAAATGCTATCCACAAGAGAGATATCGTTATTAGACAGGGTAAATCAACTTGGAAGTCCTCCAAAGAATCAAGGTTCTTTCTATAAATTTCTTGCCAGTTTTTCTATAATAGTTTATATATTAGAGTTAACATAGACTCATTATTTGTCATAGATTCAATGAATCAATCTCAACCATCTATTTTTTCATCAAAAATAAAAAAACTCACTTTCCACCTCTTTTTTAAAAATAAAATATCTTACAAACGGTAAATCGTCACACGACAAAAAATACACCATCGCGACGAGTATTTTTTTATCTTTCAGTAGACGGGTGACACGATATACTTTCGAGGAACTTTTTTTTGATATTTTTTTTCAGTCACGAATTGCGAAAATCATATATGATTCGTATAACGAATCATATATGATTCGTATAACGAATCATATATGATTTCATAAAATCATATATGATTTCATGAAATCATATATGATTTCATAAAATCATATATGATTTGTGATTCTAACTAACTTTTTTTCAATTTTGTTTCAGTCACGAATTGCGAAAATCATATATGATTTGTGATTCCGACGAACTTTTTTTCAATTTTGTTTCAGTCACGAATTGCGAAAATCATATATGATTTCATAAAATCATATATGATTTGTGATTCCGACGAACTTTTTTTTCAATTTTGTTTCAGTCACGAATTGCGAAAATCATATATGATTCGTATGACGAATCATATATGATTCGTATAACGAATCATATATGATTTCATAAAATCATATATGATTTCATAAATCATATATGATTTCATAAAATCGTATATGACTTCATAAAATCATAAAAAAAAGTGTGAGATATTTAATTTTTAAAAAAGAGGTGGAAAGTGGGGTTTTTTATTTTTGATGAAAAAATGAGTGACTATAATTGGTTCATTGGGTGGTCTATGACAAATATTGAGTCTATATTGAACTTTTGGCGTGTGAACAAATGTCCGTGTTGATGCAGACTTGAGACGTCGAGAAATGTTGATCCATGTATGCATTGATGATTTGTGATTATGAGTAACTTGCGCACTTTATGTTACGTATTACAAGTTACATGTTTGTCATCACCAAAAAATAAAAAAAAACCGTATAGTTAAATATCATAATATTTGCCCACTACACTTTGACAAAAAGTCGAGAAAAGCTATGAGGTTATAAATGACAAAATATGTGTGTACCTTCTTATCTCTTTGAATATTTATGCTTGACTGGATTTTATTTTAGTTATAACTCTTTGTTCAAATTTATTTATATTTAGTTGTACTATATATCATTCATCATTGCTACGGCTACATTAGTAACCTCAAAACCTTTTGAGGATATCTATTTACCAGCTATCATGTCTTTAACAGATAAATTATAGCCCATGCGTTTGGAGACGCATATAATATAGGCTGAATATTGGCCATTCTAAATCATTTCTAAAATTTACCGTACAACTAAAATACATCCTAATTAAAAAAATTTGAGAAAGACTTGCTCGTTTGGTATTTTCCGGCATGGCATAGCCTTAATACAATAGAGTGCGCAAAACCGCGGGGGGGGGGGGGAGGGGGGGGGGTGGGCGGTGGGGGGGGGGGGGGGGATAGAAGTGAGGGGGTACCACATATCAAAATGCATACACTTTTTTGTTGTCACTATTTAAAATATAGGGAAATCATTCATGATTATGTACCTTCATTGTAAACGGGATACTTTCTCCAAACTGAAGCAAATCACGCATCATGCCGATATGACCCCGAACCGCCCGACCAACTCGACAAGTTAAGACAACCACAACACCTTTTCTATTTCTAGCCGCAGATATGTTGTGCACGTTCTAGTGATTTCTATAACACCATCATTTTTGACATATAGCAGCGGAAGCTAATCTGTGGTATTATTTCATAATATAACAGTCATAATCATAGAAAACGACTCAAAATAGACGTTTTTAAAATATAAGTTATCATTCATTATTTTATCAGAGTTTTTACAAACAGAGGTCCTAAAATTTATATGAAAACATAAAGTTTGAATGATAACAGTTTAGCCATCTTCAAGTCCGTGTCTCTCAGTGTCATAAGTTGCTCAAATACCTGAGATAAACATGTTAAAAATGTCAACACAATGGTTGAGTGAAGTTCATAGGTTTATGATAAACAGTTTGTATACAAGTTAAATAGTGGGTTACGTTGTTATACACCCATAAGTGTAATAATTGCAATGAGTACAATTATTAAATAAAACAGTATTATTGCCCTAAGCTCATGCACCGAGATCTTAAGATAATCAATAATCATAATAAGTTGCCCCAACAGGTGCCTTTGCCAAACACCCGTATAGTATTTCAAATGAAGTGCGTTTGGTTACCAGAAAGTACAGGTACACCAACGGGGAAGCTCAGTCCCAAATAAATCTATTCACAACATTCGCGCTTACTCCGAAAAGTAATTAACGGTTCACGATAGTGGGGTCTTAATGGCAAAAGTAAGAACTTAGGAAACAATATATCATGATAGCATACAGTTGAAAAAACACTCGTATTCATGGTTTATAGCATGTATCCCCCTTGCGAGTTTATGAATACATTAAAAGATTTAAAATGCGAGGCTATGAACTCACCTTAACAGAGAAAATCTGATTGATGGCAAAAGTATATCAAGTGAAAGTAACGGCTTCGGCACACAACCTGGGGTAATATGTCAAGTCTTAGTTTGATTGTTTATGTTTCAAAACTTTATAAAGTTTAACGTATTACTTTGATTTATTAATTTATGAAAATACTGTATCACTGTTTGGGCCATCATAATTCAGAGGTCATGTAGTAAACGTTTGAGGAGCCAAGACACTTTAAATCGTAAATCCAGCAAACTCGTCAAAACGTATACCCAAATGAAACTCTTCACATGAAGCTCCCTAGTAACGTGATACGATAAAATTTTAAGTTTCTTCAAAAGTTAGTCAATGATAAATTACGTTAAATATATAACGTAATTGTTTTATAATGCGTCGATCGATGATCAATAACGATAAATGTGTCGGGTTTTAATAAAATCGAGTCTTATAATATTAATATATATTTTTATAATTTATATAAAGATATTATATTTTATATTTTTAAGTTTGCCAAAATGGCAATATATACCCTTGGTTTATAAACTTTTACAAGTTTAGTCCTTTATATATAAAGTATATATTATTTAAACATTTAACTTGAGCTTGGAAAAATAGGACCTTATAGTTATAACTTTGGAATAATGACATTTTCAGCCCCTTTAGTTATAAATTTCAGAAAGTTACGATATATACCCCTATGCATGAAAACATTTGCAAAACTAGTCTAAAAAGCCATGCAAGTTTATTTTAGGGTTTCAAATGATATTTGCAGGTTATAGCTTATTAGAATAAGCTAAAATAAGATGTTCTAACGTAACAAAAGTTTAGAAAAAGGATTCGTTAGCTAGAAAATCAAAACAGGACGTTTTAAGGGTTTTAATCAAAAACGCATGGGTTTGAGGATTCAAGGCTTTAACAAGAGTTCATATATGATCTTAAGAGTATTATGAACATTCTAATAAATATTTTAAGATTATTGAACAAGATTTTGAGCTTACTTGAGCTAAAATGGGTCGAAATGGGGTTTTTGGGTTCGTACGCCTAGTAACGACTTCAAGGGTTCTTTTCTCTTGATTCTAGGCTTCTATTATGAGCTTAGGGACTTCACTTGATCCTTCTTGGTCTGAGTTAAGACTCCATTGTTATATATGATGAAATTTGAGGTGTGATTGAAGAGTGTGTGTGTTTCGCCTATACATTAGCTATCAATCTTCCCTTATAATCTGTTAAGGAGAGTTCATAGCTCGCATTTCAATCTTCTTATAAAAACCCCTCAGTCGCGCGCTACGCTCGCTACTCTTGCTATAGTATCTGCTATTGCTTTTAAGTCCCATAAATCATGAACCGTTAATTACTCTCCATACGTAGGCGAATGATATGAAAGATCTATTTGGGCTGGACTCCCCGTTGTGTACCCAGTTTAGTGTAACAATCGCAATATTAGGAAATAACGCGCGTATTCTGGCCAAGGGTGCCCGCAGGGGCAATATTATCATTATAAAACCTAAAGAGCATCGGATTCATGTGCTAATGGAAATAATAAATATGTTTTCAATACTAGGGAATGTATTCACCGTTAAACCCAAAATTGCATTTGCTTCAAATTATATTACTTAAACCTATGGATTTCACTCAACCTTTGTGTTGACTTTTAGCATGTTTTATCTCAGGTAACTAATGGCACGGGAGTGACAAGACACGAAGATGGAAAAACCGTATCATTCAAATGTTGCCGATTTTATGATTTCTGGAAAACCCTTCCTTGTGTAAAAACTCTGAAGAAATAATGAATGATAACTTATTTTTAAAAACGACTCTTTTTGATTCGTTTTCTATGATTATGACTGTTGTACCCTTGAAGTAATACCCCAGATTAGCTTCCGCTGCTATATGTAAAAATGGGGGTGTTACACTAAGTGCATCTCACAAGGGAAGGTTCAAAGGGTCATACCTACCTATCCTATGCAGGACTTCACCGCAGAAATTTCGCCAAAATGTTTGTGTGTTTTTGACCGATCTCCATTCATGTGGGGGATTGTTGGAAATGAATTTTCACAAACTTTGGACACTATTTAATATATGTATTTGTTATATATATTTTCATTAGTTAGTAACTTTGCGTTCTCCTTGAAGAGAGCTTCGCAACGAGCTAAAGTGTGTCCAAAATGGAGTTAATATTAAAGAGATATCGTGTCTCAAAGTGAGGCACTAGAAAAGCAAAATGTGGAAATTAGGAGTCTCCCACATCGCCCAAAGAGTGAAATGAAAGCATGTTTATAAGGAAAACTTGGTATAGGCTTTCAAAATCCTTTGGTTGGGTTATGCTCTCACACATACGTGCGAGCGCGTAGGGGGGGGGGGGGGGGGTTGCAGAAATGGGATTTCTGAGCCAAAAGGGTTCAAAGCTTCTTGAACTCATGCGAGCCGGTCGGATGTGGTGACGGTCCTTTATTTCTCTCTCTCAGGCTGCGCGACCTGTGGGACACCAATGCAGCTCCGGAAATTCGAGCTTGTGTGTGTATCTTTTTGTCGCAGATTCTGATTTTCTTTCCATATTTCTGTATCAATTTAATTTAGGAATTGATATAAACTTTTTGCACAAGTTTAATACAGATTCGGTTTTATTAATTAAGGATTTTCAAAACGTGTTTGATATATAACATATTTGCAAATCAGTTTAATTTTTAGCATATATTCTGTCTTGTTCCCCAAGACTAGTTGAGGCTATAAATTAAACCATTGTCTCATTCGTTTCTATATACCAAAAATCACAACTCCATTACCTCTGAATTCCAGCAACCTCTTCGATCAAGAACACACAGCTTTCCGTGTATTTTCAGGCAAGTTTGTTAGGTCCGGCTGTAAAACAGCTTTGAACGTTGTACCCTGGGAAACAGACGGCGAATCTGTTTTAAGGGAATCGTGTTAAACACGAGCCTCGTTCCACGAACTTTTACTGCTTTCTTATTTAATCATTCATAGTGTATGTCTTTTGCTTCTACCCCTTTCTGTCTGTAATTTGATTTTCTGTTATTTAATTTCTTTATTAATTGTAATCCGATTATTTTTAATAAAAGTATACATGTTTCCCTACAATCTTAAAACAGATTCTGTGTAACAGAATTAAAAACGCTTTTATTAATCGGATTAATTATTACTACAGATTTTATATATAAATTGTTTTCTGTCGAAACCAAGATTGAGTTTCTTTGGAAATTAGTTTTAATTAAACGGATTTTAATTTACAAATAAATGGATTGCAAGTCATATCGGCCGGGTTCAATCCATATCTGTTCATTCTAATATATTTAGGTGTGTGTGTGATCCCAGGTTATGTAGTCAGATACAGAAGGTTAGCTCCGCGTTAGTGCGGGTATTTGAACTCGCTATAATTTTTTAACTTTAGACAAAAGGAAAAAAAACAAAGAGCAAGAGCATGAAAAAAACCTTAAGAAAATCAAAATTAAACTTTTTAAAACAACATGGGATGTTTTAGAAAATGTAAATATTCAGCCTTTCAAAAAAATGTAAATATTGTTTTGTAAAACTAAATATAAAATTTATGTGTATTTTTTAAATTTTCAAGATCACAAAATTAATAATTTTACACATGACATTAAACTATAGATTGGACTATTTAAAAGCTTTGAGTTAAATTTAAATTATATTGGTCAGCCAAGATATAACATTATTTTAACTTTAACCTTTAAAGTTTTACATATTATCCTTACTTTTCTGAAGTTTTTTTTTTGCAATTGAGACGAATTTTTTCATGGTTTTTTTTCATAAAGTGAAACATTAATACCAAGTTATTATAATATTGACTAACTCACTTTTAGTTTTAACTTTTATCAAGCAATTGTAATGTTAATCAACTAAGTTTTTATTTAAAGGCAAATCGTATAAAAAAATATTTATTTTATGCCAATTTGAATTTTAGGTACTAAACTTCATTTTTCTTCTTAATTTAAGAAATCAAAATTAATTGATGTGCAATGTCACTACAACAAAAAAGAGATCTAGCCACCAAGACTTCTAGAGACTACATAATGTGGTCTCTATAAGCTTGGTTATAGGGACTACATGTGGTCACTATTAGTGTATTGACGAAATTTTCAACATTCAGGCTATAATCTTTGACCAAATTTTATAGGGACTACATGGTAACTTATAGTGACCACATATAATCCCTATAAGTGAGCTACACGACAAAACCCAACTTATTAAAATTATATGACTTTGACTCAAAATTATAGCAACTACATGTAGTCCCTAAAAGTTCGAGGACGAAATAAAAAAAAGTCAAATAAAAAAGTCCAACTTTGACCCCGCTTTTAGTGACTACATGTAGTCTCTAAAAGTTAGGTAACCAAACCCAAAAAGTCAAATAAAAAGTCTAACTTTGACCCTCGCTTATAGTGACTACATGTAGTCCCTATAAGTAAGGGGACTACGAAATTTATTTTTTTATTTAAATATTTTACTTTTTCATTGGTAGGAAGGTTTGGCGCCAGAAATCTAGGCACTACATGTAGCCCCTAAAGGCCGAATGTAGTCCCGAAAAGTAACAACAGAATTAAATCTTTTTTGATTTATTAGAGATAATTACAAATGATTTAATTTTAAAAACGTAACTAAACTTATCGCTTTTTACTAAAAACGTCAGCTTTTTTTATCTGTTAGCGTTTTTCGTTCTATTAGCGTTTTTCGTTCTGTTAGCGTTGAAGGTCCAGGAGAAGAACTTCGACGCGTTGAAGGTCCAAGAGAAAAACATACACTACAATAAAAGATAGAATTGGATACGGGGTAAAACATACGAATTACATTACAAATCGATAAACATTCAAACACTAAAGCATACGAATTACATTACAAATCAATAAAGTTTAAACACTAAAGCATACGAAGTACATTAAAAATCGATAAAAGTTTAAACATTAAAGCATATGAATTACATTTCAAATGCTAAGTTGATATGGCTAAATGACAAACTACTCCAAACTAAATTTTCCTATGTCATTGTAAAGCTCGTGAAGTAGTGCAGTTGAATCAAGCGTGTGGTTTTCGGGATGCATATACATTTCTAATGTTGGCTTGAATACCTTTATCTTTCCAATCAAGAGCTTGTAGTTTGAGCACTCTG
Organism: Tanacetum coccineum; assembly: GCA_026074375.1. Classification (NCBI taxonomy): domain Eukaryota; kingdom Viridiplantae; phylum Streptophyta; class Magnoliopsida; order Asterales; family Asteraceae; genus Tanacetum; species Tanacetum coccineum. Next base: position 23,552 of record BQNB010045973.1, on the reverse strand, counting down.
CATTTCCAGAAGGTCCCGGAGAATAACTTGGAGGTGTTGAAGGTCCTAGAGAATAACTTGGAGTCGTTGAAGGTCTTGGAGAATAACTTGGAGTCATTGAAGCTCTAGGAGAAGCGACCAGTAGACGGACTCGTTCCTCTTTCCATTTATATTTGATGTCATTGAACATATTTAAGTTATCCGCTCGAGCGTTTGCGGTGAGTCAAGAACAGCTATCCGCTCTCTACCAGCAGTTGATCGCTGTCAACATCCGAGTGACCCAACCAGCCCCACTCGACCCACACCAGTTTGTTGAAGCTACTAATGCTCGCGAAGATGCCCCTAAAAGTGAGTAGCTAGGCAGGGATGTACTTATGATTTCTGCTTTGTTAAACAATCTATGATTTTGAACTATTATGTTTTATGTCGTTGAACATATTTAAGTTAGTGTTTAAGTCGTTGAACACTTGTAGCGAACCTAGATTTGTAGGATTTGTATGTCGAACACTTGTAGCGAATGGGATATTTATGTTTAAGTTATTGTTTGTGTTAAATTGGTTTGCGTTGAATCTGGAAATACTGAAAATCTGGAAAACAGGTTGCGGAAATGGGTTGGAATGACCTGGGAAAATGTTCAAATGCAGGCCGATGAATCAGATGCAGGCACCTTTAGGGACTACATGTAGTGTAACCCTCGCCCTTTCTGTGTTTTGAATATTCTAATATTAGTCCTTCGGCTATTTGACGTTTGTCAGTTTTATTAGAATATGTACCGTGTTGACGGTGATGAAATTATGAGATTGAGGTATTTTATAGTTTATGGTGTATAATAATCCTTTTAGAGGGTATTATTATGTTATGTATGTTCCGGGTGGTTGACCCGTAAATATTTGAGAAATGCCAAAAACGAGTCGTGACACGTCTGTTAATGTCCAAATGTCTTTTTGGGAGGTCTAATATGGAAATATGTCAAGTAAATACTCTAAGTTATTGGAAAAGTATTTTTAGGTTGAATAAAAATGCTAAGTAACTTCGGGAAATGTTTTACGGTCATGGTTTTTGAGTTTTAAGTGAACCTAACGCAAAAACGAAGACACCCGAGTCCTTGGATGCCTTGGCCGGTTCTAGACAAAAGAAAGGGAACAAGATGGCATGTTTTTAGCTCTTGTGTCCACCCTTAGTACATTTAAATTTTGTTTCTTTCATACATGCTCATTTTATGTCATTGTTTTAAAAAAAACACACACACTTTCTTTTCTTTCTCCCTTGTGCGTCCAAACTAAGCAACACACACACACACACACTTTATTTTCAAATTTTGATCAAAAACATGAGAGTTTGGGTACTTCTGGGTTGATTGTAGTGCACATGTTAGCATTTAAACAACGTTTGGGTTGTTCGGTTAGCGTCGAAATAAATTTTGAATACCATTCTTGTAAGTCTTTCAAATTTAAAATTTACTTGTCCTTTTGGGTTGTTAGTGATGCATAGATGTTAGTTGTACGGCCCGGTCGTTTAAAATCGAAAGCGAAAAGTTTAAAAATGGTTATTTATGGTGCGTTTGGTTCGAAAATAAAAGGAAGGAAAAAGAGGTTTTGTTAGTTTTGATATTGTGGTCTTGATGGTTGAAAAACATATATTTGCTATGTAGCTTATTTTTTATATGGCTTATTATTGGCTTATTTTTAAGCTCGAATAGCTTATTAGCTCACGGCTAGAAATAGAAACACAAGGGAGGTGTTTTTGACTATTTATCTTGTATGTTGTATATTTGTGGACTATTATTATAGCTTATGGTGATAACCAAATGCGATACGTAGCTTATTAGCTTATTTTAAGCTTAAGTATATAGATTTTGGAGCTTATGGGCTCACAGCCCAATAAGCATCAATAAGCCGTAGCTTATTTGATGGCTTATTGTGGTCTGGATTACTAATTTACTTATTGATTTGAGCTTATGTATGCTAATGGGCTTTGGTTTTGGGCTTAGACCGTGTTTTGGATATGTAAAATCCTTAATGGATCCTTATTGGGCCGTAAAGCCCAATAAGAGTTAACTAGTTGTTTTGGGAGTTTTGACAAAATTTTGGGAAGTGGAAAATACTTGTGAAGTTATATTAAAAGTCGTTTTGAGAAAATATTTTGGTAAACGTCATGAAATGTGATTTTTGGAATTTGGTCGAAAAGTGCTGAAATGTTGGAAATTGTTTGAAAATAAGGTTTAAAACCCTTGGGAAACGTCATATAAACGTACGGGTCATGTCGAAATTTCATAAAAAGTCTATACTTAGAATTTTTACTTAAAACGTGATTTTTATTTATAATAATAAATTATTATTATTTTATTATTTTAATAAGTCGACTAAAAGACGAAAAATATAATTATTCTCGAAACTTTTCCAAAATGTTTAGCGAACATAAACGCTCCATTTCATATAGTATAAATGATATATGTATCGTAACTAAGTGTACCGAATGGACTTATCGAAATTTATTTATAATTATTTATTATAAATATTTACTTATATTACTTATCTATCTTGCTAAATAGTATAAGTATATTGTACTAAGATATGAATTTGATATGGTATTTTTGGAGTTAAGTCGTCAACCATCATACCACTAAAACGTTTAAGATAACTGTACAACATGCGTCTAACCTCTATGCATGATACCTGAAAAACTGTTTTGGAAATGAATGATTAGAATGAGACATTAACTGGACTAGGTCGTGTGCGGATGTCATTGCATTTGCTTGTGTGATACTGAGTTGGCAGGTTGAGACCTTTGCTTGAGGTGAGTTCTCGTAGCCCCACTTTTTAAATCTTTTCCGTTAAGGGAAAATGATACTCAAATGTGTTTTTTCGGAACTGTGCGAAATGTGGTTTTGTTTTTAGGGCAATTATGTGCTTATGACTGCTATGTGAATATATGAAACGTGATTTTACTTGCATGTACTGTGTTTGGCATGGCAAGGGTCGTGATTTTACTTGCATGTATTGTGTTTGGCATGGCAAGGGTTGTGATTTTACTTGCATGTACTGTGTTTGGCATGGCAATGGTTGTGGTCTTGCCCTAATATAGTGTTTCAGCTGGTAGGCCCTTTAGGTGCGCAAATGACATATCAGAGTTGCAATTCTAAGAGCATTGGTATATGATAGTTTTGGTGACTAGCGGGGATGCTAGGTCATCGCACATGATTAGCGAGGATGCTAAGTCATGGGTTTGTTTGCATATATTCACTATCATATAGCACTATTATCCACTGTTTAAATGATTGGCATAACAACTGGGTTTAAGGTCAAACCTATGAGCTCACCAACATTATTGTTGACGTTTTCAAGTATCATTTTCAGGTGAAGTTATTGATCGTTAAGGTTGTGGTGCATGCGACAGACTTTTAGAGAATCTCGTAGGAATCTTGTTTGAAAAGTCTTACATTTTGATGTATGTTATGGATTTGGTTTTCTTGAGGATAAGATTGTATGGACCCCTGCGTAGGCTTAAGGTTGTAATAATTGGCGACTATGTGTTGTGTTATGGGATGGGACATCACTCAAGGTTGTTTTGAGGCTGATGGTCATCATGACACTTTCATTAATGCATTTTAGTTTTCTCTATTATGTATCTTGTGTTATGATTGATCATTATGTTACATTTTCGTGTTTCCGCCGCTGACGAGGTTTGACATGTAGTCTTTATAGTGGCCCTTGTGGAATCAAATGGAGGCACCTATAGGGACTATACGTAGTCACCACATGTAGTCCTTATAGTGGCCCTTTTGGTTACCCTTTGTAGTCCCTATGTATCATAATGTGGTCCCTATAAATATACTATTGTAGTCCTTATAGGTACAGTTTTAGTGACTACTTTGGTCAAATAGTCAACGTGACTAAAAATAGTGGTTGGTCAAAAAGTCAAGAAGTCAAAAAGTCAAGTCAACATACGTAGTCCCTAGAAGAGAAAAACTGTAGTCCCTACACCGTCTAGCGTCCGAGCAAAACACACCAAAGATATACGGACTACCCGTGGTCCTTGAGCTTGTAGGGACTACTTTCTGGGCTTATAGGGACTACATAACCGTTTTTTGTTGTAGTGTAAGGTTTTTTGAGGTTTTTTGGACTTTTCGAGAGAGGTTTCAAGTTATTTTTCTCGTTAAAATAGTTAATTAATATAATGCATCATTATTATTGAGTATTTAAAAGACATTTTGGCTAAAATTATGATCGATAACCACTTTCAAAATGTAAAAAAACCTTACATTTCACATAAATTTAACTTTTATACCTTAAATTAAGAAAAAAAAAGTTGAACAACTAAAATTCAAATTAACCTAAATAGGATAAATTTTTTGTGCGATTTACCATTCATTTAATTGATACAATCAATTGTGCTTTCATATTGGTACACCTTAGTTTTATTCAAAGATTCATTTTTCAGTTTTCTCTCTTCGTCTCATAATTATTGTCCAGTGTTAACTTTTAAAGTCTTTATTTTTTAGCTATGACATTAAATATTTTTGTTTGTGTAATATAATACTTGATAAAAATTTATATCAAAGAGAATATATTTAAAAACTAATTCATTCATATATTTTACATAAAGTTTATATAACATAAAGAAATAATAATTATGGTTGAAGTTGCAAAAAAAATACATTAAAAATCAACACACTGGACAATAATTATGAAACGGAACGAATATTATTGTATTACAATAAAATGATCCATTTATATCAATTCGTATCTGAGACAAAATATATACACGAGTTTTAGGTTCTAGAAAACTAAAAACACATAAATGCTTTCTTTGACGATTTCATATTAGTTAATATCTAACGGACAAATATTGATACTCGAGTTTACCACCCTTCCTTTTGGAGGAATTCAAAAATTCTATGATGGCTCCGTTGCTTTATATATTTATTATATTTTTTTTATCTGTAATGTTCTAAATTACATAAATGTTTTCTTAACTACATATAGGAAAATCGAGTTGAATGTTAGAAAATCATATGCTTATTATTATTAATCAATATTTGTAAATTACACTGATACACATAACAACAAATTTTAATGAACGTGAAGCCCACAATCGGGCTTATGCTATCCTATATATAGACTAACACTCCTTTCGGTCCTAGGTTCGAAATCTTAAAAGCTCGAACAATAGTAAAAAACTTAACTACATTAAATCTGTAATTATTTTGTTGATCAAGACATGTGACTGTAAGCGGCAATAAATGTTCAAAGATCAGGGGAAAGCAAAGCGGATAAGAGCAAAAAAAAGTTAACTGGCTGCAGTCGGATTTTGGTGGTGCATAATCTACCGAAGAAGTAGATTTTGATAGGGTTTTGCGCAAATTTAGAAACGAAAAGAATTGCGAGTTAACTCTAAACGGTTAAAAAGTTATAACCAAAATAGTGAGCATGTAGTGTTTTAGGCAAAAAAAATTTATATTGTTGATATGATAGGTGCGGTTCACGACGAAGGTTTGTGTTGAAATATATAGTCTTGCATCCTAGTATAATAGTTTAGGGGCTTATTGTGTCAATTGTTGTATTTTAGTTTTTTAGCTTTGAGGATTACTTTGGGCCCAAGTTGTTAAAGAATGAAAGATGAAAGGTTGATTGTGTCATTGCTAGATTCCTAAGCCTAGGTCAAGCTCCTATAAAAGTTGGTCAAATCCCTCTTTAGAGATAATTCTGCTTATCTCTCTCTCTAAAATCGATTATCTCTCTCTCTCTCTCATTGTAAACCCTAATTTGGTAGATCATTTTGATCTTGATCTTGTTGTTTACTGGTGATTGTAATAGAACTATTATCATTTAGATAATAGCTCCATACCTGATTAGCAGTGGTGGAGTTAATGGTTATTTCTGATTAAACAGATTGAGATCAGTTTTATATTGTTTGGCTGATTCAAATTGAGATTTGGGTTTAATAATATGATAAGATTGTGTTTTTCTTCATGGTATCAGAGCCAGGTTGCTCTGAAATCGTTTTCTAAAAAAATTAGGGGTTTCGTAAAATTAGAGGTTTTTTAAAATTAATAAGTAGATTGTTTAATCAAATCATTGGTATTGTTAGATTTGTGATTAATCTTACAAATCTATAAGAATTTGATAAAAACCCTAATTTTGAGAAATTAGGGTTTCTATTTTTTAGGGGTTCTTTAATCTGTGGTGATTGTTGGTGATTAAGATTGCTTAATAATTTGTTCTTGGGTTGTATTGAAAGCTCTGGGCTGTTTTCCTAATTTGAGAAATTAGGGTTTGTGAATCTTGGTGTATGGGTTATTGGATCCTTCTATAAATCCGCTATCTCTCTTGATTAAGTGTATCAAGAGAGTAGTCAGTTTGGGTTGAATTGATTTCCGCTGCTTATTCTTCAAAGCTCTATAACACCTCTTTTACTCTCTCTTTAGTTGTAAAGTTGAGTCTGTCAGCCCTTGATCTGACACCTTGAGTGGTGTGAAAGTCTGAGAACTTCTTTCTTTCTTTCTTCTTTAATATTCTTCTTGCTATTTCATTATGTCTGGTCCTAATTCTATGCATAATTCTGTTCATAATTTTGATGATGAATATGTTGAGGATCTAGTTACTTTGATAACTAAACTGGATATTAGTGACCCATTGCATTTACATCCTAATGATTCTACTAGTTTAATTGTGGTTTCAATAAACTTAAAGAAACTAAAAATGATCAAGTATGGTCTTGTGATATGCTTCTGGCTTTAGAAGGAAAGAATAAAACTGGTTTTATTGATGGGTCTTGTAAAAGATCAAATACAAATGAGGTTCTTGGTAAACAATGGGATAGAGTTAATGTTGTTGATTTGGGATGGATCTTGAATTCTATTTCTAAGGAACTTTTCTTGGGTCAAATTTTTTCAAAAAGGGCTAAACATGTTTGGGAAGAATTAAAGAAACTTATGATAAAGTAGATGGGTCCATAATGTTTGGTTTACATCATCAAATTCATACTTTAAAGTAGAATGGTTCATCTGTTGCTGATTATTATCATAAGTTGAATGTCTTGTGAAAACAATTTGATGCTATGGTTGAGTTGCCTAAGTGTGTTTGCAATGCTTCTGAAAGTTTTAAGAAACATAATCAGTTAATGAAGTTAATGCAATTCTTAATGGGATTAGATGATTCTTATATGCAAATTAGAAGTTCTATTCTCTCTAGAGAAGTCTTACCTAATGTTAGAAGTGCTTATGCTACCATCTCTAGTGAGGAATCTCATAGAGTTGCTTCTGGTAGTATTGTTGGTTCCTCTCAGAGGAATTAGGCTTCTACTTTGTTTATAATGTGCCTAATAGAAATAATTTTCAAAGAAACAATCAGAATATTAATAGTGGACCACAATCTAATAACTTGAACAATAATAGGCAAGGTGGGGGGTTCTGCTTTGGTCTGTGAGAACTGTGGGTATAATCATACTATTGAAATGTGTTTTAAAAGCATTGGTTACCCTACTGATTTTGGTAAAAAGAAATCTGGGTAGTCTTTTAAAGGAAAAAATGTTTCTAATAATAATTCAGTTGGGTCTAGTTCATCTTCTGGGTTTACTGATGAACAAATGGCTACTTTTATCTCTCTCATCAAAGATAACAAGGTTGAAAAGAATGTGCAGGCCAATATGACAGGTACTTACATGAATAACAGTACTATTTTTCATAACAACTTTAACAAGTTTTTTTGTTCTAATACAAATTTTAAACCATTGGCTTGTAATGGAAAAATTATTGTTTCTGGGGCAAATCAACATATGACTTACACTGATAAGGAATTAGACAATGTTCTTGATATCTCCCATCTTAAAATAAAGGTTGGTCATCCAAATGGGACAGAGGCCTTTATTTCTAAAATTGGAAATCTAAAGTTGTCTAATGGCTTAATTTTGTATGATGTGTTGGTTATACCTGAATATTGTGTTACTCTTATTTCTATTCATAAGCTGGCAAAAGAAAATAAGATTATAGTTGCTTTTGATGAGAGTAGATGCTATTTTTTGAACCAGGATCTGAGTTTGAGAAATATTCTAGGGACTGGTGATCATTGTGAAGGGTTATACTACTATAATAGTAAAGGTATAAAAAGTAATCATAGTAGTTTTAGATCCTAATGTTATCTATCTCAGCATGTTTGGCACTGCGGGCTTGGTCATCCTGCATGGCCTGTTCTAAATGTTTTAAAAGATTCCAGATTGATAATATGGATAAAAATGTTTATTGTGAAATATGTCAAAGGGCTGAACAGACTAGAGAACCTTTTCTTTTAAGTGATCATGTTTCTAAGTCTCTAGGTGATCTTGTGCATTTAGACTTATGAGGACCTTATAAGGTTACTAGTTCTGAAGGGTTTAGATATTTTTTGACTGTTGTAGATGATTACACAAGGGCCGTTTGGGTGTATTTGATTAAATCAAAAGATGAGGTTCCACATTTTATAACTGTTTTCTATAACTTGATTGAGAATCAGTTTTAAAAAAATATTTTTTTAAAGTGACAACGGAACTAAATTTGTGAATCAAACTATTAATAGATTTTGTGCTGATAAGGGAATTATACACCAAAATTCTTGTGCTTATACTCCTTAACAAAATGGGATTGTTGAGAAGAAACATATGCATCTGCTGAATGTGGCTAGATCCCTTCTATTTTAGGGGAGGAAATTCCTTCAAAGATGTGGACTAAGTGTATTCTAACTACTATCTATCTTATTGACAGGATCCCTTCTTATGTGCTAAATGGAAAATCTTCTTATGAGATGATATATAAAAAATGTCTTACTCTCTCACACTTAAGAGTATTTGGTTGTTTGTGCTTTGCTACTATTGTCAATAATAATGACAAGTTTGGTAGTAGGTCTGAAAAATGTGTTATGATAGGGTATTCTAATTTTAAAAAAGAATAGAGGTTATATAGTCTTGATAAGTATTGATTCATTTTTTCAAGAGATGTTAAGTTATTTGAGAATATTTTTCCTTTTAAGGAATCTGTTACTGAAAAATGATACTACTAATGTTTTTCAAGATATTAATCATATAAAAATTTTGATGGTGAGTACCCTGAGATACCCAATGATGATGAGAGAGTAGATCCTAAACTGGATAGTGACCTTAAGTCATAGAGTGATAGCAACAACTCTTTTGTGTCTGGTGGTGGTTTGAACACTGCTGATTTTCCAGTTAATAATTCTAGAAATGATGTTGATAGCAGTGATGACATCATTGCTACACAGAATGAGGAGGTTGCCATACTTGAAGAAAATATTTTTTTAGGGTAATTTGGAACAGAATCCAAGTACTTCTCAAGGTGTTCAACCTGTTAGAAGGTCTACTAGACAAAGTGTGTTTCCAAGAAATTATAATGATTTTGTTGTTGCGTCTAAAGTGAAATATGGACTTGAAAAATATGTTGGTTACTCAAAACTTAATTCTGAAAATTATTGTTTTGTTACTCAACTTAATAAAAACAGTTAGCCAAAGTCTTTTTTAAAGCTTCTAAATTTTCTCATTGGACTGATGCTATGAACCAAGAAATGGATGCCTTACTTAAAAATGATACTTGGGAAATTGTAGAATTGCCTAAGGATAGAAAATCCATAGGAAGTAAGTGGATTTATAAGATTAAGTATAGGTCCAATGATGAAATTGATAGATATAAAGCTAGGCTTGTGGCTTAAGGTTTTGGTCAAAAGGAAGGTATAGATTATGATGAGACTTTCTCTCTTGTTGTTAAGATGGTAACTGTGAGTTCTTTGTTAAATGTTTTTGTTTCTAATAATTGGCATGTGTTTCAACTTGATGTAAATAATGCTTTTTTGTATGGGGGTCTTGTTGAAACTGTTTACATGAGACCACCTGAAGGAAATTTTCCTTCAGGGAACAAAGTGCGCAGGCTTAAGAAATCCCTATATGGGTTAAAGTAAGCACCTAGACAGTGGAATGCAAAATTGACTTCTACTTTGATTAAGAATGGTTTTAATCAAAGTAAACCTGACTATTCTTTATATACTAAATTTGATAAGGGTGTTTTCTTGCTTTGTTTGTTTATGTAGATGATATTATCATTACTGGTAACAATGTTTCTGAGATTGAAAATTTTAAAGTTTATCTCAAGTCTAAATTTATGTTAAAAGACTTGGGTAAACTTAAATATTTTCTTGGCATTGAGGTTATTGATACTGATAAAGGTATCTGCCTTAATCAAAGATAGTATGTGCTTGATTTGTTATATAAATATGGTATGCTTGCACGTAAACCGGCTAAAACTCCCTTAATGTCTAAACTGATCATCTCTAATAAGGCTTCTGATATTGATCCTACACTTGATAATATTACTGATTATCAGAAGCTAATGGGTAAACTGATTTACTTAACCAATACTAGACCTGATATTTCTTATGTTGTGCATTATTTAAGTTAGTTTAGGCACTCTCCATTACAATCTCATCTTAAAACAGCTTTCAAGATGTTGAGATATCTTAAAGGTTGTCCAGGTTTGGGCATTCATATTGTCAAGGATTCTGGTATGAGTTTGAAAGCTTTTTCTGATGTTGATTGGGATAAATGTGTTATTACAAGAAAATTAGTCATAGGCTTTTGTGTTTTTCTAAATATTTCACTTGTTTCTTGAAAAAGTAAGAAACAAAACACTCTCTCTAAATTTTCAACTAAAGCAGAGTATAGAGCTCTTGCATTAGTTACAAGTGAAGTTATTTTGATTTTAAAAATCTTGAAAGATTTAAACATTGAAAATATTTTTCCTGTAACTTTATATCGTGGCAGTAATTCTGCTATAAAGATAGCAGCCAACCCTGTTTTCCATGAAAGAACTAAACACCTTGAAATAGACTTAAATTTTGTAAGAGAATTTTTTTAAAAGGTATTGTTAAAACTGTAAAAGTAGAGTCTGCAAATCAAATTGCAGATATTCTGACTAAAGGGTTGTGATAATACAAATAAACCATAAAAACGTTTATTTATATTTTATGATCTATCCATGTTTTGTCGATAACAAAACATAAAATCATCGGAAGTAGAAAATAAAGTTTACTAGTTTTAAACCAAAAGTTTTCTAACTCAACTAACATTTTATTTACCTCACACATCATACTTTACATGTTTACTTTGTTAGTTCTCATAAAGCATTTAAATACATTTTTAGGATAAAATGTATAAAATAAGTTCTAAGCATATATTAACAAAGTATAAACCAAAAGGTCTATAAAAGAAAAATATTTTATACATCATGCATGACCTCAAAACATATCTAGACAAGATTTTTTAAAATATAAATTCGGATTTGGTGCAAAGAGCCGGTTCCTTCCAGTTGCACTGGCCGGTTCCGTTATGGAGATGAACCGTCAATAACCGACCTACAGTATTAGCCGGTTATGTACCTCTGCACTGTCCGGTTCCATTAAGGTAATGGAACCGCCAGAATCGGGCTACAGTAAACTTCAAGCCTATAAACACCGAGTCATTTTTTGGTTTTAGGCAATCAATTTAGTTTCTCACACTCATACTCAGCTAACATCTGATCATGATCTTTTTCATTTTAGTGTTTTAGTGAATTTCTTAATAGGAGAAGTTCTACCGACTTTGGCATGTGAGATCAAGCAACAAGGAAACCTTAAAGCACGCATCTCATTCTTTGAAGATCTATCTACTGATCTCCAAGCATCATCAATCATCATAGATTATAGGGTAGTGTATTATATTTGTGCTTAAAGCATTTAGGAAATGTAAACCATTTGGTAGGATTTGTAGGGTTGAATCTATCTTTGTTGTAAAGTTGCTTATCACCTATTAGAGGGTAAGCATCATGGGGTCTTGTCCTCCTTGATTGGAACATGGTATTTAGCTTAGTACCATATAAAGGGTAAGCGGGTGATAGTTTGATTTTACCTTGTGAAGAACCTGGTATTTAGCTTTGTACCATTAAAAGGTGTAAGCAACGTTGTGAGGCTTCTCCGCCGGTAAAAGGAGTATTGGTGACTAGTGGATTCGAATTCTCGAGTAGGTGACTCGGGGAGTGGAGTAGGGCAAAGAAGGTGACCTTGTAGCCGAACCACTATAAAAATCCATGTCTCATATCCTTTATTACGTTTTATATATGTCGTAACTAACTCATGATTAAACAAATAGATCTACACTATTCCAATTAACAAATAGATTAAAATTTTAAATTGGTAAAACTATTCAACCCCACCCCCTTCTAGTTTTTCACAATTGGTATCAGAGCAGGTTATCAAAGCTTTTTAAAGTATACTGTATTTTAAAATCTCTAAAAACCGATCAAATGAATTTTGAAAACTACTAAAAATTTCTTTTAGACCAATTTGTATTATATGTTTCTTTTTCCTTTTAAGACTAGAAGATCACCATTCAAGGTCTTGAATACATCGAATGTAAGAATGAAAGATCACTAAATGATCTCGACACCTTGATGATATTTTCCTAATCGCAACAAGGTATATCACACTTCTCTTTTCTCTATATGTTATGTATCAAAAACCTTTGTATGCCTATGTGAATTATTCTGGTCCGGCCTAAAATTCTATAACAATCTGTAATTTCAGGCCATTTTACGTCAGTAAATATTCAACAATTTATTTTAAACTTTTGCGCGTTTACTTTTAATTTTCATCGTTTAGTTAAATCGCGTAAACTAAAAATCAACATTCAACGTAAACCGTCATCAAACTAATAAAAGT
>BQNB010045972.1:8592-43983 GCA_026074375.1 Tanacetum coccineum | reverse complement strand
TGTTTTGAGCAGAAAGAATGAGTGCAAAAGGTGAGAAAAATGTTGAGGAATAGTCCAGTATTTATAGGACAAGAAGGAGGGGCGGAGTCTATGGCCGCCCCCCTTAAATAGGGTGCCGGCCCCTTTATAATTAAGGGGCCGCCGATGGCCCCCTTATAATTAAGGGGTCCGCCCATGTATTTAAGGGGGGCGCCCCTTTCAGACGCTCCTCTTATTTGTCCTATCCAGGGGAGGTGTTTACTGGACCTTTTCTAGCCGTTTTAGGTTCGAAAAATTGAAATTCAAAATGTTTATTTTGAATAAAACATTTCTTTTAAATGTAAAAAATGTTTTGTAAGTTTATAAACATGTTTACAATATTTTATAAAAGTTTGAGGTTGAATAAAAATTTCCTTTGATCATAAAATCCATTAAGTATTTATTTATTCATACCGTTAAGTGATGTAATTGTTGAAATGAGAATTTACTACTAAATATTTGCTTACGTTTAATTTTACGTTGAACGTTTTTATATTTTGTGATTATCAAAACGTAAAGATGTGAAAAAATATTATTAATGTTTTTAGGCATTATATTTTATCAACAAAACCCAATGGTCTCATTACCATTAACAGTCTTTCTTCCAGTGTTCTTTAAGAATCTCATTGCCCTCATTGTAAGCATAGACATTTGCCACCTTAAATCCATCTCTTCTAAATCATCAGGATTAATTTATTGCAAGTCCTCATTGTCAAGTTGTGGACTGTTTGGTTGACTTGCAAAGAAAGCACAGATGACGGCATCTCTTAAATTATTAATTGTTGTTGAGTTAACAGCAGTAGCTTGAGTGCTAGTAGTTGTAGCACCATGAGCAATATTAACTGCTCCATTTGTACTGTTGGTGCTGTTTGAGGACACAAAGGCTACATTTTGTGTGTTTGTGCTTGAGCTTGATTTTCTTTTGACCTCTGGTTCATAGATCTTCAGGTTGTTGTAATGATCACCTAGGCTTAATGTATCTATCTCAGGCTTGTTCCTCCACATAATGGTATGTGTGTTCTATTCTGGTGACAGACTTCTTAAGACCTTCTAATTCACATCTTCTTGTGAGATACTTTCACCATGAATCTCTAACTGACTGATAAGCTTTTGAAGCCTATCAAAGGTTTGATCTAACACCTCTGATCTAGATGCAGTAAAATTTTCATACTGCTTCTTTAGAAGATTCCTTTGTGTCTTTTTAGTAGCAGCATTCCCTCCAAACCTCTTCTCAACAGCCTGCAGCAATGACTTGGCATCTTTGATGGAGTTAAACTTCAATTGATGTTCATTGGGGATGCCCATTAATAAAGTGCTTCTTGCCTTCAACTCTAACCTTCTTTGTGCCTTTTCTCAGCAGTTGTAGGAGCAATTATAGTCTCAATACCTTCAATAACTTTTGTTATTGGAGGTGCATTACCATTATCTATAACTTCCCATAGAGAATAATCAATCATCTGGATGTACTATTCCATCCTTATCCTCCAAAGCTCATACTCACCTGGTTTGAGCATAGGCACTTTTGATGCAGCCACCATATGTATTGAGTCTTGATCCATGTCTTCTTAGCAAAGTTTCTCAAAGCAACAAGCTCTAATACCACTTGTTGATCCCAGTTAACTTCTAATGATCGAATTCCTTAAGCTTGTTTAAGGTTTAGTTATGCTAGATAAATCTAACACAACTTAGTTTATGAAACTTTGTTTGATAATACTAAAGATTATGCGGAATCTAATCTTTAATATTAAGAAGAATTCTTTAGTAACACAAAAAAATATAATTTCAACAATAAAAGCTCCAATATTATTATTATAAATAATACGAATACTCTCCTAGTATTATGGTTACAAAACCTTGAAGCTATAACGATATCAAAACAAAAGATTTCTAGATTATGATATCAAACTCTATGCCATAGGACCTCCTTTTATACACCAAAGAGTCCTAGTCGATTTACAATATATTCCTAAAACTTAGAATATTCTCAAAGATCTATTCTATAAATAACAATCTTTATCTCATAAGTAAACTTAATCTTCAAACAATCTTTATCTTTCAGCAGTTATAATCTTTTAGCAGTTGTAAGTTTGTACCAACAGCATTAACTCTTAACAAGCAGTAGTAACTTATACACCAGCAACATTAACTATGTACAAGCAGTAGTAACTACTTAGAATATTTTCTTCAATCTTCACCAGCAGTACTAACTTTACTTTAGCAGTACTAACATATACTAGCAGTAGTAACTGGCAATACTAATATACACTAGCAGTACTAAGTTACACTAGCAGTACTAAGTTACACTACCAGTAGTAAGTTACACTAGCAGTAGTAACTACTTAGCATATTTTTTTCATTAAGACTATTGAACGGCATTAAGTTTTACTTAGCAGCAGTAACACAAACCTTAGTAGCAGTAACTTCAAGATCATCATGAAGTTTTTTAATCCCAACATGTATGGATAAAGGGTGAAAAGAAAGAATCTCTCCACACACTTTAGGCAGAAACCGGGTCAATACATATACTATCGGCCTTCACAAAGATGAATTCTGGTATTAAAGATAAGACATCATGGACCTAGTGATGCACTGCACAACCCTTCCCAGCCATTCAAGTTTCTCTAAACAGATACTTGTCTCATTTGTCACAGAGATACACACGACTTCTATTGACTTTCTCACTCTGAGTTAGTTGATATTAAAAAGGTGGCAGTCTGCTCTAGCCTCCGATCACTAAAACTAAAACGCACAAATCGAGTCTAGATCCAAGAGATCAATAAATAAATCTCATTAGGACACATTTAATGACAAACACGTGTTGAACACTATTAAGTTCACAAGCTGTTAACAAGAGTCCTACACATTATCATTGTTATTCTGCCAGAACATTCAGAGTGATATGCTTTAATATTCACAGTGACAAATGGAAATCCTTCTAGTGTCAACATCAAACAATACTATAGTAGGTGACTTGCGAGATTTTATATGAATCAAACTTGTGATAATTGGATATCGAATTTGGTATAGTAAATGAATTGACAACTCAATCAGTAAGATAGTATCTAACTGATTCACTCATATCATGTTGTCTGCTTTGAGACGTTCTGGCATTGAGAACAAGCAAGCATGGTGAATCTAATACATATGTGTTAGAGGATATAAGCTTTACGCTAGAAACCCTGTCAAGGAGATCCTTCTAAATTGAATCTACCTGATCACAGGTCGGTCCTCACGGAACCAAATGTTATCGCAACCATATTCCGACGAATAACAAAGCCATATTTGTCCATATATGCTATTTATCACTAACATTTAAATGCAGGTACAAATGACGGTGTTGCAGTCTCATTCTAGCAGAGTCTGATTCATTACCACAGGCTCATGCTCAAAATACAAAGACATAGTATAAGCATTAAGATTCAATAATCAAGAAAGCTCAAGAACTAAAGGCAAAGACTTCCGCAACTCTGATATTCAAGATCTTCCTTAAAGATATCAAGATTATCAAGACAAAGACTGTTAAGGGAGATTGTTAGCAAGCTTTCACGATGATGCAATGTATGAGCATGTTGGTCAAGACACAAGATCGCAAGGTGGCAAAGATCTCAAGGAGAAAGATTTAAAGATCTCAAGACTAATAACAAAGTCGAAAGACAATGACAAAGGCTCAAGATCAAAGATCACATAGCATGAAGGAACAAGCCTACAACAAAGATAAAGTCCAAGAACACGACTCAAGAACTAAACGACAAAACAATCTTAAAGACTTGCTTCAAGGGATATTGTTAGCCTTAAAATATTGAGTTGAACATGGAATCTTCGGTCTTTATAATATTTATGTTGTAATAGGATAGAAAGGGTATCGGACTCGTTTATGTAATCTAATTATGCAAGTGTTGCGGGCTAAAGCCCAAATAATCTTGAGCCCGACCCAAGATCAAAACCACACGACCCAACAAGCTCATTAGGAGCCAGCCTAGTTGTGTGTATAAATGCCCTTCTCCACAAGGAGAAGGGCTGGTTGTTCATTTAGTTGGTCATTTGTGTAAGACAAAGTTTTTATGCAATCCACCATCTTTTTCTCTCTCTACTTTATCTCTCTAACTTCCTTCTCTTTTCTTCTCATCTTCTTATCTTATTTTCTTACTTTAATCATGAAGTGTAAGTGATATATTGGTTCCTACAACTATACAACAAACATAATACATTATACTAAAATGATCCTTATCAAAATTCACCTTCACTCTTAAAGGCTAATATTGAATTTAATGACTATGAGGTTCGTGTCTAATGTTACTTATTTGGGATTAAAGTAGGCTTTCACGGGGAGTGTACTCATCTTGTCTTTGATTCTTTCTTTCTACACAACGAAGATGACTTGTTTGGGCATATACAGTTTGTGATAAGGTGTTGTATTTTTTATATACTTT
The DNA here is from genome assembly GCA_026074375.1 of Tanacetum coccineum. Classification (NCBI taxonomy): domain Eukaryota; kingdom Viridiplantae; phylum Streptophyta; class Magnoliopsida; order Asterales; family Asteraceae; genus Tanacetum; species Tanacetum coccineum. Next base: position 39,535 of record BQNB010045972.1, on the reverse strand, counting down.
TGGGTGAGTATATGGTACTTAGAGATTTGCCTCTGCATCGTTATTTGTCACACGGATACTATAAGATTAAGGCACAAGTGTGGGATTTTGCTTCATTCTCGGGTTCATTTCATTGGGTTGTCTCCTTTAGTGGTCATCAGTATTAGCCAACAAAATAGATAAGGAGATTTAGATTGGGTTGATCAAGAGATAATTGTTAAGAGAGTACGACTCGACATCTTCTCACATAGTATTGCTTATGCAATCACGAGTATATGAAGCTAAGTAAGTAGGTCCAGTAGATATACGATGTACACATGTGTAGGATGATTTCTCAGTTAGTCATCATTCTAGGGAAAAATGTGCACATCCGGTACTTAGTTGATTTTGATGTTACAATTTCGACTACATAGAAGGATAAATTGCTTAGACTCGGGACTTAGTTACATTTGGTGTAGCAATTTATATCAACACTTTCCTGTAGGGAGAAAAGTGCATTTTCGGGTCTTAATTTTTTTTGTGCTACGATTTTAACTTCGTAAAAGGGATAAAGTAGGTACTTCGGGACTGGGCTGAATTCAAAAAAACTAGGCTGCTTCCTAAGTGAGATGATATTGATGATATCATCCCTCCCACAGGGTATCCTAAATGAGAAAGGAGTTCTTTAAAAAGATAAGTGCATTAATTCTTATCAATCACAGGGGTGTCTGTTTAGGAGGGAGCAGTAGAAGTTCAGAGCATAATTTATATGAAAGCCGAAGTATTCAGATAAGAGAAATTTAAGGATGACAAATGAGAAGCAGATTCTAGAAAACTTCGACATGACCAGAAGTGCAGAAAAGTGAAGCTTTTCAAGACATGCAGCTAATTCAGAAACTTCGAGATGACCAAAAGCGTATGAAGAAAGCTTTTGAAGACGTGTTAGGAAGTTATGAGCAGAAATCCAATCAAGACCAATTGCTTCGGTAGAGAAAACTTCTAAGTCATCCTCAGCAGTATGATTAAAGTGTGTTCGTCTGCAAGCTGAAGAAATAAAGCTGAAGTATTCAAGTAGATCAAGGTATTTGAAGACAATCTTAAGGAATACTGGACTTCATTCTTCTCATTTTTCCTTTATTTTTGCTTGAAGGAAACATTGTAACCAATTCACGTGTAACACCATCTTGGAGAGAGATTGTTAGCCTTACTATTTTATAAAGTTGACGTCTTACACTTGAATTTGACTAGTTAGTGACACTGCGTGACACGCAGGGGTTATTTATATAAACTAGTAATAGTTTTCTTTTGTTCTTAGTATAAATACCCCTAATGGCTCTCTATGTATTATCTAATATTTTCCATTTTCTCTTTCACCCTCTCTACTTTCTCTTAATAGAAAACATGTATTATCTTGTTTATCTTGATCAATCCTAACCCCCCCCCTCGAAAAGGTGTTTAGGGGGTACTTTTAATAAATTAGTAACTTGCTTAGTTTGTACCATGTGTTATATTAGTTGTACGTTTGAGTTAGGGAGTATTTTTAATACGCGCATTGATTATATGTGTTGAATTAATGTACGAGCGCATTTAATAGTTGAAACAAAACTTTATTACTTGTAATGCTTAAAATTATGTTTTATTTATGCCTTACTACTATTGTACAATATGCTTTATATGTTGGATTACTTAAAAAATTTGACCATTAAATAAAGGGAGATATTCCAACATGCATTATATATAACTAGTAGGGTACTCGCGCATTGCAGCGGCGGTTACCCTGTGATTAAAAAAATTATCCGAGTCCGGCCTGATTTATTCGTTTTTTCCTGTTATAACCGGCCTCCTACTTTCCTATTCACACGGCTTTTATTAGCTAGGCGAACTGGTAGCGACTTCGCTTCCCGAAGAACGGGTTGGTCGAGTTCGATTTTCAAAACCATATGAACTATGAACTTGACATATAACTTTTATGAAGCTTTGTGAGTTTACTTAGTTTATAATATGCATTTTTCATTTTAAAGTTGTTTTAAAAATAATATTAATTGATGTATTTAATTAGTTTATATTTATACAAAGTGCTTTATTATGTGTATTAATTTAATGTTTAAGAGACATTTAATAGATGAAACATTTGTGTATTTAATGATTGTACTATAAGCTTTATAAGTTGTATTACTTAAAATTAAGTTTATGCATTTAAAGATTGTACTATACGCTTTGTGAATTGTATTACTTAAAACATTAATGAAGAAAGAGAGTGCAATTCTTTTTATATGTAGTATAGACTAGCAGGGTAATGCGGCGGTGGGTAGCCTGTGACTATATTTTGCGGCGAGTAAATATTACTCGGTTAAACGTTTTTCTAACAACAACTATACAAATGAATGATAATCTAAATTAAAATAACTTTAAGCAATAACAATGCAAAGTATATTTCATATCCAAATAAACATAGGATCCAAACGAAAGAAATGAACACATAAGTAGCATCTTTAAAACATAAGTTAAAATAGACCGGTACTCGCGCGTTGCGGCAACGAGTTCCCGTATAATTAAATCTTTCGACGAAGGGCTAGGCGAGGTTCAAGGACTAGAAGAACATTGGATGGTTGAATCTATTATGTGTGAAGTGTGATTAGTTTGTGTTGTATTATTTTGATTATTTCATAAACAATGAGTTCTTTTTATATTAATATTTCATAACTCACATTTTAATATATATTAATAACTTTTTTTAAGTTTTTAATTTACAAGTATTGATATGGTGGTTACTAATTTATTTCACATTAAATCACTTATTTGATCATTAATACGACAGTTACAACTTTTGAGGTTACAAGTATTGATCAAGTTTTGAAATCCTTTCATAACAAGAAATGCTTTTGGTACTTTAAAATTTTTAAGACTTTTAAAATTAGAATGTCCTAAATGCTTTATATGTAACAGAGATATAGATATCACACGTTAATATATTAGGATGATCTTTCACTTCTTTTCTGGGTCATCTTCTTCCTAAGAAAACACAAACCTCAAAAACTCTATTGAAGCAAGAATATCAGTTTATTCAATTTCTGTTATTTCTTTGTTTTCTTCTTGTCTTTTTTTCTTCTCACTTAGATGTAAGATGGTTCCCGATCTAATTTTAAAATTTTCTCTTTACATAGCTTCTACATGTGTTCGATCTCTAAAGTGATTTTTGAGAACCACCTTGTTACATGTAGGTCCGCCATTGCGTAGTCTAAAAATTTATTCAAAATACATAGCTAGTCTTAAAAGGCTTTACATTGTTAATCCTTCAATTTAATTTGTTACAATATTAGTCCTAAAATATGTAAAATTTAGTTTGATTGAAATGTTTTGCTTTATTTAAAGGAAAATGTTAAACGTAACCTCAAGCGTTACGTCTAAGAAATTCTGACACACATAAATTATTTATATTTTTAAAATATCCATCCATCTTTTAAATTTAATTAGTCTTAACCAACTAGATTTACTACCCTCTATTGCATGTTTTTATTTATTAAACATAGTCATTAGGGCTACAAATAGCAAAATTCTTATTTAAATTATGTAATGTATTTATTTTAATGTGTTTTTAATGAAAAAAATATTAAAAAAATAACAGGGCTTAGAGTTGTCATATAATTGAGTGATGAAAAAAAGAGGGAGATCGAATGAAAAGTTTGATCTCACCTAAAAGTATAAAAGGTAACGATTGTCACATAAACTGTCTCGAAAATTGTAACCGATGTTTAACACTTGTCTTCATTCTTTCAATTCCACATCTTTATCATTCACTCACTTGTTCATATTTTAAAGAATTAAGACTTTTTGCTCGATAATTGATAATTTTTATTTCTTTCAGTCAAATCGGTTATTTGTTGTTCAAATCAGTTACAGAGTCAATATTTTTAACCTTCAAATTGGTTAAGAGGTTACAAATTAGGGTTCTAATGGCGACTGATGATTCTTACATTTTTAATCAATATATTTCGATAGTTTTTATTAGTATCATGTTTTTATTAAGTTGATATATTGACAATTAAGCTTAATTATGTTTTAAATTTGGTAGTAATTGCGGTTTTCTTATTCATGATTATCATTTAGCAATAATATGATGATTAGGTTGAACGAGGTGTTTGGTGCCCACGCTTCGCAGCGGGGCGTTTGTTGGCAATTGTTCGGATATGTCGTATTTTAGAAATGTGCCTAACCTTATTTCGTGTATATAGCTTTATATATATTTTTTAAAGTGTGTGCCCTTTTCTTTGCAACTTCTACATATATCTTTGTACATACGCTTCGATCAAATAAACGAAATGAATTGGAAGATGGCGAGACGCGATTTACATCAAGTTTTGTATGATAAATTTACCTTGAAAAATTTGTATTTTATGACCATCATCTAGAAAAATGACAGAAAATATATTAAAAAAAAGGCAAGTGTGCCATGCATCTCACTGGACTACTCACCAGCTTTACCAAATCATGGGCTAGAAACATTTGGGCCACATACTGGACCACACATCCGGGCTAAGGAGAGCCTACTAAAGGGCTCAAACTGTTTTGGCAGTATTCATAATGGGGATTAGGAGTATGTATAATTTGACTTAAATTTTTTGTTATTTTTAGAGATGTTCATCAAATAATGCTTTCTTTTTCTATGTTTATGAATTTGTTGAATATTGTAATAATTTGATGAGCATGTTTGATTTTGAATGACATTTAAATCAATGCATTTTTTGTTATATCTTTTATTTGATGAATATTTTAACAATCTCATGTTTACGTATACTTTTTATATGATATTTTTGGTAATCATAGTTTCTTATTTTTTGGCCGACTAATTCACGTGGTTTGAACCCATCGTCACATATACTCAAACCAGGAAAAGCTCTCTTGTTTCAGGAGGTTGACGTGGCTACTTTAGGGTTATTATTTTTTTTGGTAAAGGGTTTTCACGCTAAAATATATTACACCAAAAAAACGTTAAAGTACAAAGGATGTAGGTTAGATCCAACATCACAGTCCGTTACCAGGCGGAAGATGAACGCACCATTGGTGCTTAAACCAAACAACATAAGATTCATGCCTATCTCAAGAAACAACTACCTCTATGCAAATACGACACAACCTATGAAGGAAGACAAATTGACTCACAATAAATGCTAATGACAATAAGAAACCCATCAACCATTATCGTTGTAGGCATTCTCACGCTCCCATCACTCGACCCAGACCCATGTCATCAAACTCCATATCATCCCTATCAAAGTAGTGAACCTTCGTTTCAGGAGATAAAACTACGTTTCTTATAGTAGAATCCACTTTCCTACCCGATCAAATACCAGTCTTCTTGGGAGTCTTTTTAGAAGGAACCTCCACCTTCTTTCGTGTTTCATCAACCAAGTCATCCATGGGATTCCCATTATCTTCCTCGAGAGCAAAAAAAGCATTAGACTGCGAAGCTGCTTCCTTATTTTCTTTAGGTTGTGATGTAGAGGCCTTACCATTAACATTAGAAACCTTACAAAAATTAAAATTGAAACCCTACACATCCTAAAGTGATAGTAACAAGCCTTTTCCGAGTGGTTATATGAATTTGCTATTGTTATACTCGATGTTCATCAAATAAGTTTGTGTTGTTATATTTTTTGATTTGATGAATATTTGAACATCAAATAAGTTTGCATTATTTTTTTTTGATTTGAAGAATATTATAGGTATTATCATTTTAGGACGCATATGACGTCGTTTCTACCGCAGGCTCCGGTTTCCTCTTTTGGGCTGACTTTGGCCTGTTAATTTGATCCAAAATGGTTTTATAACATCTGCTCTATCTCTATTCTTCCAGATTCATCTACCTAATCAATAGACTCAGATATTCATATACATATAGTCAGATCATCAAAAGACAAGAGTTATTTTTTGTTTGAATTTGGTGGTTTTTGTTGATGGAAGATTGCCGGGAGAATCAAAAAAGTTATGTGGATAAAAAGGTATATACATGTTTTGGGTAATAATTCTTTAATTTAATTTTGTTATTATGAGTGTTTGGATTGCTTATTTTTAATGTTTTTGTTTTGTAATAATTTTGTTGCAGGTTGGTGTATCCGGGGATTGGGAGAAAGGATGAAGGTATGAGGATGTGTTCTTGGTAATTTTATGTACCATTTTTATATATTTGTTGTTTAACTTTATGTATTGTATTCTTTTGGTATATGGATTTAGGTTGAAACAACGAGAGGAGAGAGGGGCATATAAGTCAGATCTTCGCCTTATGAATTTGTAATTTTTTTTATTAAAAGCATGCTTAGTCTTTTGCAACTTTACATCAGTTTATAGTACAAATGAGTAATAAGGTTCGGACCATAAGAAATGAACACGGTCAAACGATGGGTTTCCTATGTACCATTTTAATTTCCATCACTATGATAAGCTATCTAAAAGACGCGAGAACATAAAATACTCACAGGCGTGCTAGCTTCCTATTCTACCATTCTATTTTTGCATTTTACATCTATACAACATGTTTTATATATGTTGAAGATAACACAGGAAAGATAAAAACCCCAAATGTCTTATTTTTTGGGTTGCATTAGATGAATTTCATATAAGCCAACATTAATTCTCAGACCGTACTGTTTTTGTCTGTGCGAGGGATTGAACAATAAAAAAGCTAACCGAGATTGCTAAAATAGCAGGGGGTACAACATCCGCAACTTATGCAATGGATGAGCAATGTGAAAATCGTAAATTATGAAGCTGAAGCCTAAAAAAGGAATTGGAAAAACAAGCCGTTTCTTATGGTATGAAGGTTCGTCTATATTTCGTTTAACCTTTGACTTATGAAAACAATATAATATTACGAGTAAAGGTAGGAAACTAGCAAATGGGCGGCGTGGATGGCTTATGTAATAGGTGATGACATCAAATAACGTCTATTTTATAGCATCATTTATCCAATGTTATTAACCCATTTTGTATAGTTATTGCAAAGAATTGTTATTTAATCGTTTATATTTGAGAATTGCAGTAATTTTGGAGTACTTGAAGAATATTAGCAAAAGGCACGCATTCTGGAGCTTAAACGAAGATATTTTAAAGATTAATGATTCTGACAACCAATACACCGTATCCATTAAGGAAGATACGGCGTATCTGTGCCTGCACTCACCAAAGACCACAAAGGAATGAAGCTCAATACGCCATATCGAAGATATAGTATGTAAATATTCTGGAAGATATCAAACGTGGTCCCTACTCCAAGAAACCCCAATACGCCATATCCAATGCCTTGGATACGCCGTATCAAGACCGACTCCAGACAATATAAATAGAAAACTCAAAAATAAGTTTTAAGTGTGCTAAATCATATTCTCGATACCTAAACCATAAAAGTCAATTTTCAGAGGAGAAAAAGAACAGAAGAGGTCGAGCAACGCTATTAATTCTATAGGAGACAATGTGTAATTCCATATACTTCAGTAATCGTTCAGTTTTTGGTATCATTCGTTAACTCGGTTAGTTTACCTTGGCTAAATAATTGCTTTTGTATTTATTATGACGTTTGAAGGCTAATACCTTCGGGTATTAGCCATTATTATGAAGATCTGAATGTTTGGTATTTGTTTATCTCGATTTCTTGATTTATCGTTGAATGCTTGTTTATGTTTATCAATTTATACTTGTTTACGCGCTTTTGTATGCGACCTATCATTCAACTGGATCTAGTGATACGGACCAAGTAATCTAGAGTCTGGGATAGCTCTCCATATAGTGATTTATACATCTAGAATCATAGGATCATAAATATTGTCCTTCTAAATCTGTGTCTAGGATACGCTTCAGGCTTAACTAGTTAATTAGATATTGCCAATGGTTTATTGATCGTGTTGACTAGAAGGTGAACCTAGATAATTCAACAAATAACATTTTGATTCCATTGGATAGTTGGACAAGTGGACTACTAGTGTATAAATCACCATTAAACGGTAAGTGGGTAAAGTCTATATGAGCTAGGGTTTAACAAGATCACCATTGCTTTAATCCCTAAGATAGATTATAATCAATGAATAATGATGTCACACCCCTAGACGGGGCCTGGACAGAATACGTGTCCGATGGCGTGACGTCATCATATTTCGAACACAAGGCATGAGAGAACGACCACTAATGAACGTTTTGAAAATCATAACTCGTTGTATTGTTTAAAAATAGATAAGTTTTACAAGATTCAAAAGAAATTAAACATTTGCGGAAGCAAAATTTAGTTTTGAAAAGACAACAAGTATGAATGATAATAAAAGTATTGATAAATGGCATCATATTGCACGTAGACTCCACATAGCACGTCAAGAAGTCCAAAGCTAATCACCTGAGAAAAACATGCTAAAAACGGTGAACATAAAGTTGAGTGAATTCATAGGTTTAAGTAAAACATTTATGAGGATAAAAAACGTTTAGTGAATACAGCTTCACTCAAAGTATTATGAAAAGATGTTTAGCAATTTGGAATGTTCAAACAAAGTAGAGTGGACCACAAGATTTCAAAACGTATGTGATAATCTTAGCAGTTTACGACTTCACATATAAAACACATGAGACTATTATAACAAATACAATATCACATGAAAAGTATTTACTGTTGAGCTAAGCTCATGACACCGAAGCTCAATTTAAAAGGAAGCATTTTATATGCCAAATAGTATTCCTCTCCCTAAAGGTATCTGAACAAGGTCACCTATTGACAATCCGACATGGTATATATCCGTTTGTTCGGACCTACGAAACTAGTAAGCACTACTTACCCAGATAGGGATAATCAGTCCCAATAGATCTATTTATAACACTCACGCTTACTTAACCAGTACGGTCGGTTAAGGAATTAACGGTTCATGATAGTTCGGGCATTAGTGGTCTATTCGTAACTTAGGCAACACGTAACAGGGAAAGTAGATCAAAATACTTGTGTTCATAGTAAAATCACCCAATGTATTTCCAAAAGAAAGGCTTTAAGAATTTGCATCCATAAGTAAAAAAGAAAGTATGACATAAATCATGTAACCAAGTTTGCAAACAAACATTTATAAAAGCTTGAAATCATTAGAGTAAACAAGTTTGTAAACGAGCATGTTCTCACCCCAAAAGTTATAATATAAATATAAAACAAGTAAAACGTGGGGCTATGAACTCACCTTGATATTGTAGAACAATTAGCAGAAATGCAATAATAAGCACATCGCAGACGAAAAACGGAATGGCTCGACCAAGAAGATGCAGCTTAACTTAACGGCTAATACCCACTAGCTTTGGATGGTGAATTTGGGGTTTTCCGATGGATGAGTACATCAACGCGACACATTGATAAAGGATTCAGGTTTCAAGTTGTATGCATTTGGTGGTTGGGTAAATAAAATAAATCGAAAAGCAACGCAAAGTATGTAACATATTCCGTATATATTACATATGAAAAAGAAACAATTATATAATTCATATGGTGAATTATATAATAAAGACGAACAACCAAAAGAATAAGTCGCAATATATAATACTTTACAAGTATTATATAAGAAACATAAGAAAAATAATTGAAACAATATAATTTGACACGTGTTCAAAATCACTAATTAATTTAATAAAGAGTTCTCGCTTAGAAGTAAACACATGTTTTAAAGTTACGAATTAGGTAAATAACGTTTTCAAAGATTTTACCAAAGTTATTATCTTGTCTATTAGTCGGGAATTATAAAATGATATTTTATAATTTAAGATTTCGTCACGCATTTTAACTAAACTAATCGTCTCGTTTGTAAAAGTATAGATTTTGTTTATTTACCGGTTTATTGTATCATTACAAATTAATAATATTAATACTATATCTCGTTCTTTTATCAGTTCTCAAAAATAACAGAAATTTAGTGAAAATATTAAGTATAGAAATTTTTAGAAATTTTGGCATGACCTATTCGTTTATACAACGTTTCCTATATTTACAAAATTTAACATTTTCCCCTTAATCAAATAGATGTTGCAATATTCGCGCGTGTTTCAATTTATATGTAAACAAGATCAAATAATAAATAAAATAAATAAAACCAAACACACCCTTATTAGCTATTAAACAATGAACCAAACACACCCTACTCGGCTGTTTTACAGCCAACCAAATGCACCCTACTCGGTTGCTAAAACAACGAAAAACAAACACCCCTTTATGGCATGAAAAACCAAACGCATCCTGGGTTGTTTTAAAAACCAAACGCACCCTAACTGTCGTTTAAACCCAGAAACAAACACCCCTTAGGGGCTGTTAACCCCAAAACCAAACACACTCGAAGGCTGTGAAACCAAACGCACCCTATGGTTGTTTTACACAGCCAAACGCACCCTTGTGGGGTTTGTTTTCAGAACCAAACGCACCCTAGTGGTGCTACAACCCAAACGCACCCTTATGGTGCAAAAACCCAGATCCAAACGCACTCGTTTTGGTGGTCACAGGGTGGCAGTGGAGTTCGGTGGAGGTGGTTATGGTGGTGAGGTGGCTGGGAGGGTGGCAGTGGCAGCGGTTGAGGATGATGACGATGGTGTATGGCGGTGACGATGAGGTGAGGGTGGTGGCGTGACAGTGCTGTTGGTGTCATGGTAGAGAGGTGGAGATGAGGTGATGAAGGTGGTGTGGAGATGGTGGTGTGGCCACGGTGGAGGAGGGTGGCGTGGTGGCAGCAGTGGAAGGTGGTGACGAGGTGGTGTTGGCTGTGGCGATGATGGTGTAGATGATGACGGTGTGATGGTGATGATGAAGGTGGTGGCGGCTATGTGGAGATGATGATGGTGGAGGTGTGTCGGCTGGTGGGCGTGGAGATGATGACGGAGGAGACGAGGTGGCAGCATTGGTGATGGAGATGTGGTGTGGCAGCGGCGGTGGATGGCCGGAATCTGGCCGGAATCTGGTCAGAAAAAGGTGACGGCGCCGGAAAATGGATAAGGAGGAGAGTGTGTGTTATGACTAGTTATGAATGAATGAAACCCTAATAGGGTTTGTTTATATACACATAAGTTATAAAATGAAGTGACAAGTGCCCAATAGATCAAGGTTAATGTTGTAAATATTACCACAGGGACCAAAAGTGTAATCTTTTGTAAAATATTGATTCGGGGCTCGTTTAAGCTAGTTAACGGACGATTCAAAACACGAAAAAGTTGCACGCCATTGCGTTCCAAATGATTTTTCCCAATAAAATGAGTATTTACATGACTATATTTCATAAATGTTTTATAAAGTCATTTAAAATATTTATTATTCATTTGTGTCGTCACCGGGTATCACGGGCAAGCTTTGACCGTAAAAATAAAACTTTATTTTGAACATTCGCGTTTTTAAATAAACACTTTTGAATAAAATGTAAAATAATTTATTAAATATTTTTATTTAATAAAAAGTGTTAATTAAATATAAATTTAATTATTCTTGTGTCGGTACGCGTTGCGTGCGGTGTTCAAAACTTTGCGAGGCTATTTAAGTCATTTTTTGCTTGGTTTCGTGTCTCGGGTAAAACTGAAAAGTTGTCCGGAATGTCGTTTTACATCAAATTGCTTTAGAGTCCGAGTCATGAAAACGTAATTTAGTGGGTCGTTTTTGATAAGTCAACTTAGGAATAACATATATCTTCTCGTTTTCAAGTCAAATAAGTTTGAAAAATAAATTTGTAAATGAGAGATAATAATAATAATTATGATTTATTATTTAAATAACGTTTTAAAAATTTACCTGCTACGCGGTAATCGTTTTTATATGACCGTAAAAGGTCAAAAATTCAAAAAGTCAAGTCGGAACCAAAAGTCAAAGGGTAAAATAGAAATTTGAAGTTCTGAAATTTGCGGGGTGTGACATTAACTCCCCCTTAAAGGAATCTTGTCCCGGGATTCGATTTGAGTTAATCGATTTAGTGACCAAGAAGAGATTTAAGATTTGAGAATCAGTTTTAGACATGACGTTGATAACTTCATTCAGCAAAATTTGATGTTTCGACACCCCTTAGTATACATAAATTTTGGCTAGGTTTGACCAGGATATATAATCAACCAGAATAGGCATTATAGAAAAATATCATTACAAGCTTTATGGTTGATATAAACGTGTTGTAAGGAAAGTCTCTTAATAGTGAAAACATCAAAGGAGAAAGTGTAGGCGTGTGGGTATGTCGGTACAAAGGTTTAAATGTTTAAGGGCAGAGTCTAGTTTCTGATGTCTGTAAGGTTCGACGATTAATATCGGACGAGGCTAAAGGATGTAAGTATTCAACTTACTTAGGAAGTACGAGGATGAATCATGGCTCAACACACCATAAGCAGACGATGCGAATAAAGGTATAACCGAACAGCTCTAACCGCGACCTAATAAATAGACATGCCGTAGAACGAGAAATAATAATAATAAAGAAACGTTGCACACAACGTTTAATAACGAAATAGACAACCATATATGTTTGTGCTTTAGTTTAGTCATCGAAATGCGTTTTTACGAACTCGTTAAGTTTTTGAAGATGTTCCGACGTTCTTACGAAAAGTTACTATTTATAGAAAGTTTCCATTTTAGGAAAGTTTTTAGTTTCGGGACGTTAATAACGTCCCCTATTTTAATCGTTTCCATGTTTTCAAAAACGAACTAGTGAAACCCTATCGTCTAACCAAAATCCTTAGCTCGCTAAATATATATATATATATATATATATATATATATATATATATATATATATATATATATATATATATATATATATAAACTGCTATATTTATAAATGACCAACGACAACGACTTATCATTTTTAGAAAAATCCTAAACCTTCGTTTTAATATTAAGAAGTTCCACGAATATTTTCAAAGACTTTCGGCACTTAATAAACCTTTTGTTGGGATTCTTGATTTGATGAGACAAAGTGAATAAAAGAATGAAACAAGATGGAAACAAGAAGGACCAAAATTGTCATCATGAATGTTAGCCTTAATTATATTAAGTCAAACAAGAATGTTATCGGTCTTAGAAAGTCAAACTAGGTCTTGTATTGTAATAGGTTAGTCGGGTTCAACGGGCTTAGATTGTAATCTAATATTGTCCGTGTTTCGGGCTCAAAGCCCAAGTTAAACCAAGCCCGGCCCGTTTAGAAAGCCCAAGTGCCAAGCTAGCAAGGCCTGGGTATAAATACCCCTTTACCACACTTGGTGAAGGGTGTTGGTTGCATTTTCACACAACTTGTAATCCTCCTCTCTCTCTCTCTAATCTAACTTTCTTTCTTGTTTCTCTCTACTTTCTCTCTCTAAGATTTCTTCTCATTTTCTAGCATCTTGGTATAGAACATAGTTGTGTAATGGATTAAACAAGTGGGATAACAAAAACAACCTAAGCTGGCGTTCCTATAACGATCAACTCCCAATCATCCCAATTACAACTCTAGTGGCAACTTTCGCCACTTTATACATACTTTTACATAGTTGGTTTATATTACGTACCAAATCTAATACAACAATACTCTACAAACATCTTTTTTTGTATTTTTCTGATTTTTGTGATTTTTTAATACTAAGAACTAAAATATAAAACTAATGTGTAGAATTTCACCATCTCATGACTACGATAAATCTGAATAATTGATATTCGATCATAATAACGAAATAGTAAAAATACACGAGCGAACTACTACTTTTACATTCCCGTTGCATTGTGCAACTTACCGACCTAACCAGAGATAGAAAATCACCATTGCGTTGTGCAATTTCCTGACCTTACCGTAGGTGGAAAAGATAGACTCAAGACACAGGAAATACAATACTTTACACAAAAGTAACTAGCAATTTATTAAGGACTAATCTAATAGGGTAGGCTAAGGTGTAAAGGTGTAACGAAATATTTTGGGGTTTAATCATAAAGGAATGGCTCTACGGGTTTTTCTAAGGGTATTTTACTCTTAAAATGAGAGTAAACAAAGGGTTTATACGGGGATTAACTAACCGGTGTAGTTAGTTAATAAAACATGTATAAGCTTTTTGGTGTAATCCTAGAAATTTACCAGTTTAGAAAAGTCACTCCATCTATTAAAATAGTGCTTATTATTGTGGTCTCGAATAGATATACCAAGCCAAGTTTTAAAGTTTACTACAGTCACCGGTACACTAATATTTTTGTGGAATTTGGGTAAACATTTGGAAACGGATAAGTCTAAATCCTTACAATATCTATCAAGGGTTATGTGTGCAAGGTCATGTGGATAATAATTTCACAAAAAGTATGCTAATTTATTTTAAAAATTAGGCATAAATTAAGCATATTAATGTGAAATCAAGGACAAGTGAGCATTCTAATTATCCTCCCCCCACTTGAGATATACAACACCCTCGTTGTATAAATAGAAAATTAAATACAAGAAATATAAAGAATTAGAACGGGAAACTCCCCTGAGATTTGCTCGGTATAATCCTCCATGTTACGTTTATGAGCAAGATTGTGTGTGCAAGAGCGTCTGAATCCTAGCACAAACAGAATACACATAGTAATTCTAGAAAATAAGCATACCACTAATCACGTTACATCGCTCAGCAAGCTCCTGTATCAATAAGAAAACAAATGCAATTCTATGTCGGTTGTATCTATACTTGGTTAGAAAATTAAAATCCTAGAAAGCGAACAAGAAATCGATACGTCGTATGGTATGAGGCGGATACGCTGTATCTTAACCTATGTTAAAAATCCTAAGTACGAGTCAGATTAACTAATACACTATATTTGTTTAACGAATACGCCGTATAGAATATCTGACAGAAAAGTTTTTAAACACAAAAAATTAAAAGACTGGATAACGTCTAAACATTTGATATGCTATATGGGGTGGTACGAATACGCCGTATCGATGTCTGGGAAGACAGACTCGATAATAAAATAAAAAACAGTCGAGTTGTCTCCCGGAAAGCACTTTTCTTTCAGCTAGTCTTTAAGTTAGACTTTTGCCTTAGCTTCATTACTTTTTAACTAATTCAACATCTTCACACCCACTAGTGTTAACAAATCCTTTGTCTCTTGCCCAATCATCAAATTCTTTATCAAGGTTCTCCACTCTCTCGCTTGGTATCCCATCATGGATTTCTTTCCTTTCATTTCTTCCTTTTCAACTTCCATAAAGGATGTGACATCTTTGGCGAGCAAATAGTCAAACATGTGTTCCAAGTCATCATCGTTGATCATTAACCCATATTCCCCGATACACTCATAGCTAGCATTGCTTGGAGGCATCTTCTCAAGTTCTAAACGCTTCCATTCTTCATTGGGGACATAAGTTGTAACATCCCGCTCCGATAAAGAGACCAAGAGTCACATTATGGTGTCATATCAGAACATATAAACGCAAGCGAAAGACTTTATTAAATAAAAATACTAAGTCATGAAACAAAATGACTTCCAAAAGTATTAAAATTCCAACAAAGTCTAAATGAAAAGAGATCTTCAAACGAAAGAAGTCTTAAACATAAATCCAAACAAAGGAAATCTATCAAGGGTCGGTCCTCTAAAAGCTTCCTACTCTCAACACTCAAATCCCAGCTTCCCGCTTATTACCTGCCGCAGGAAAAGAAAAATGCGGCTGAGCTAACGCTCAGTGAACATATATAATAATAAAAAGGTAATAAGACAAAAGAATGAATGAAACGAATCCCGAGAACCTGCTAAACAAATATCATACGAAATACGAATCAAATGAATAAGAATCAAGAACAACAGAGGAATGCCCACAAGATTAGATAAATGTCTAAACATGATACATGAATAGACCCTAAACAGATATAATCATATAGCCACATAATAAGTTGTACACAGAATTTGCAACTCCTGATGTACCAAATGTGATATGGGGTGTAAAGCACACACACACAACCATTTACCTAAACTGAACGGAACAAAGTACCTAGGATGCATCCATACGCTCCCTGTAAAACAAAGTCATATCCATATACACAAGTACAACGACGAGTATACATACATAGGCAAGAGTTCAAGTAAAAAAGCATATTAAAGTAAAAAAGGTAGGATAAGTTTGTGACCTTTAGATATGCATATGAACAGATAAGATTAGTTATGGTATTTTTGTAATTATTATAAATCTCATTATGATGCATCAGTTAAAAAACGCATGAAGAAAGGGTATTATAGTCATTTAAGCATAAGTTAAATTCTAAGTTTCAGCTAGTTTTATGTTGGCAGATATTCATGGGTCTTTCTTAACAATGCACCATCAATTTTCTTTCCGTGCTAAACCATCATTAGAGATTCGGTCTCATCTTTGAACAAGGTGTATCATCATATTTAAGTTTCACGTGATTATAGTTCTTCAACTTTAATTTTTTGTTTGTGATTATGATTTTTTATACAATTCGATTCATGTTTTTAGGTTTCCTTTGCAAGTTTTCATATTCAAATATGAAAGTTATGATCATAATAATGTAGTTTAAGGATGAAGATCTCGATTTGTTTGTCATGGATTTATGATGATATTCTTATGGTGATTGTCGATATTAATGAATGATGATTTGAACTCCTTAATGATGATAATAATTCATGATCGATGCTAAAATCGAAGAACGATAACATTGATAATGATTGATGATGATCATAAATTCATAATCATCATTAATGATGATGACCCTAAAACGATGATGAACTAGCGATGACGAGGATGCAAGATGATGAACTTGCGACAATGATGATGATGCGACGGGGATGATGAACTTGCGACGACGATGATGCGACGATGATGAACTTAAGATGACGATGATGATGCAACGATGATGAACTTGCGATGACGATGATGCGAAGATAATGAACTTGTGATGATGATGATGATGATGATGCGACGATGACGATGATGCAACGATGATGGACTTGCGATGATGATGCAACCATGATGATGCAGCCATGATGATACGATGATGTCTATGAATCTAAACTTGTAACAATGATGCAACGATGATCGATGCAGAGATGAAGAAGGTGATGATGCAGGCGAACATCTTATATGTAAAAAATTTGGAATGCAAAATGAGAAATAAAAACTAAAATTAAAGAAAAAAACTAGTAGAAACAAAATACCCAAACTACCCCTTTTTTCATGGACACGTGTTGTACTCTGAATGTATTTTACTTTTTGTAGTTTAACGAGTTATTTTAGTAGAACTCTTCCCTACATACATATGTAAGCTAATAATAATCAAAGTCCATCATTCAAAATGGAACGTCGTGGACTAATCACACGGCCACAAATAGTGTCATGCCATTGGTGCATCAATGACATGGTCATGGTACCTCCATGACTAGTTCAAATAGCTCGAGCAAAGATTTAAGCAAACTGAACAAGTTACAAATAATTCAATCAAGATAACGGATCTAATATCATATTCAAACAAAGATCAAAGGAATCATGAATGCGAATATCAAATCAAACAGAATATCAACGAATGTCAATGAGTCATGAGTACGGATAGCAAATCAGATGGAATATCAAATGAATCAAGGTAGTTAAAACAAATGAGAATCAAGTCATGAGGTGTCCTTACTAAACGGACGAAATATCTGTACCTTAACAAACACGCAACAGAGAGAAAAAACACAAAGACAAGATATCACTCCCTCTTCATCGAATCTACAAGAATCCATGATTACATATCATTATATATCTTATTTTATATATTCATTGATAAATCTTACTACTTATAGCACTTAATGAAACCTAATTAGGGTTTTCTTAATTTTCAGAATCTGTAAACTTTTTAAGAGTTGGTTTCCAATTTTATAGACACATTAAATGACCTCCTAAAATTCTACCAAAAATCACAGAGGTTCCCACATGTGTCTAGTATGCCCATGAATTTTGGTTGATTTTATTTCCATGTATAAATACCCCTTTAACCATCGTTACTAAAACTGATCTAGAAAATGACCTGCTGGTACTTTCGAAAAGTTCACGCGTAAAAACCCTACTTAGACAACTCAGAAAATTCTGAAACAAATTATGGATGTAGCTAATATCATGAAGATTTACCAGTTCGAATTTTAAAGGCTAACTCCTTACGGTTTGAGAATTAAAATTCAAATACTACTACTGAATTTTTCGGATAGAAATTCCAGATTCGACACTTAATCTTATAAAATCTAAAACTTGACCTTCCCAACCTCCAATTGACATGAGCCTGGATTTTCCAGAAACTAGACTCTTTGAATTTAACTTTAGGCTCAAGAATCATGCCAAAACTCGTTTTTATCACCAAGTTATTCCCCGATCAACACGACCTAAAATTCTGGTCAGAAACATAAAGACATATAAACCCTAATTCTTACCAATCATCTTCATAAAAACATATCCTAGGGTTTCTAATCTTGTAGGTTTTCATTAAAACATCATTAATGATTATCTAGGGTTTCATAACTTGATTTTAACAAGATTATTTCAGGTTCAATCATAAAGAATTTTACAAGATTATTACACATGGTTTCCTTTTATGATTTTATGATTTTATGCAAAACTTATGTGTAATCATGGTGACACAAGGAATGAATTCAAAAGAACATGGAATACCTTAGAGAATCAAGAATGGAGAGGATCACAAGAACAAGAACACCAAAGAATTAAAGCCAAGAATCACACCAAAAACACCAAGGCTTGAAAAACACTACCGGAATCACCAATTACTACACCACCTTCTTCTTCTTGCAAATTCTATAGATGAACACAAGTTTTGGAGTAAAATTTTTAAGAGAGAATAATGAGGGAGAGGGGAGAGATCGGCTGAATATATGGGAGAGAAGAGGGAGACAAAAATTTCTTATTCTTTTAGAAGATTTCAAAAGATTTGCCTTAATCCTTTTACACTTAATACTTAAAATAGGTTTTGTAAATAAAAAAAAGATATCATACTAAATAAAGGGGGGCGGCCATATATATATATATATATATATATATATATATATATATATATATATAATATATCTATTATATAAATATATATATATATATATATATATATATATATATATATATATATATATATTTTATTCTTTATTTAAAACAAACACCCTTATGTTATGTATTTATAATAACAAATAATTATAACTCGTTTCTAATGTTAAAGACTTATTTTTAATGTTAAAGACTTATTATTCAAACTTAGATTATATTCAAAATGGTGAAATAAAAATGTAAACCAAATTTTTGGGTTTTACAGTGTGTGTCACCTATCTTGCCTTTTTGAATAGTTGCATCTAGTATCTAGTGGTGGAGATTAGTATCATTGCCAAGCTTATGATAGAATACTCGCCATGACTGAGCAGCTGAGTGAACACCGAAAATGAAACACCTAGATCAGTGAGAGTATGAGTGTGATTCGTTTTTCCTTTCGTGAGGTGCTCGGTTTAGAATTTTTTAGCATAGGAAAATTTTAAATTTATGTCTTCCGATGCTAACTTGGGATATATCTTTTTGAGAATGATTTAAAAGGTCTACTTGAGGGCAAGTAGAAGTCAAGTGGGAGGATATTTGATAAAATCAAATAGTTAATACTTTTATATATTAATTTCTCACGTTTATTGCCTTGTTTTATATTATTTTTATAAGAATATGTACTTAATTCGTTCATCTTTCAGGTTCAGGTAATTAAAAGGCATTGAAACGGAAAAGATGTGAAAAATGGTTATATTCAACAAAATCCGCATTATGGAAGGAATTACGGCGTAATTGACACAATGGATTACGCCGTAGTTAAATATTATGGCAAGAGTAATTATGCTGACGAAGAGTTACGACATAACTGGCCCGTTGGAGTTACGCCGTAGTTATTTTTATACTATATGATGGAATGCCGCACCAGACGAATTACGACGTAATTCGACACATTGTTACGCCGTAACTATGACTCATCACAGGGACCAAATTTCAAAGATTGATGTGCAATTATAAATAACTCCCAAGGGCTAAACTCGTTCGAGTACCAAACTTAAATGTAGTATATATATTATACGAAGGAATGATATTTCATTCATTCAACCTTTTGTGGTTCTTGTTTTGTGCGACAAACAAAGAGACACACAAAAAGAGTTTTACCCCTTTCTTTTTCTATTGTACGACGAGGGAGAAGAGATAAACACTTCGGGGTTTGCCATGGCATTCGACTAGAGGATCGCGAGCACTATTATAGCACGAATTGTAATTATACTTCAACTCTTTATGATTGGATCTAGCAAAATAATTGGTTGATGTTATGATTTTTATGCTTTATTTATTGTTCGTCGGCATTTAATTTATTAATTATCTTTTTGATTGTTATTTTATGATCTTATTGTCCTTTTGCATTTTTATTAATTTATGCAGTATGCTTAGAGATCCTTGAACTTCCTGCTAGGTATTGATTTAAGGTTGAAGGTGTGCTAGGTATTAAGTAATCGTCTGAATCCTAGCTTATGCCGAATGACTAACGGGATCCATCCTTGTAGTTGATTGTTGCGACCATTAGGCGACCCTTTGTATTAAATACCTGGTTAGGAGTGCGAGCTAATAGGTGACCACCTGTTAGATTAAAGTATATCTCATAAGTTAGTTGGAAAACCTTAATGACTGTGAACTGAGGATAGGTTAATTCTCCTTGCGCGTTCATTCCAGTAAACATAGGTTAGGTTACAACTTCAATATGGATCTAATGAATTTAGAAATCCTCTAAGGTTGTGATTTGGCATGAGATCATAGTAATTAAATGTGTTCGTTGTTTGCAACTTCCCTTGTATAGTAAAACAAATTCAATTCCCTTTTATTGTTTTTTTACAATTTAATCAATCAATCTAGCTTTTAAAACCGTTACAATTAAAACTCAGATTTAAGATCACCCATTAGCTCTTGGGATGACCTCAGATTTACCAAACCTGCACTACATACGACCATGTTCTTTGCCCGTTAGTGCGTGTAGACATCGGTAGATGAGTTTTATAAATTTAAAAAACTGTAAAATTTAATTAAATCAGTTAATACACATCAAAGGCAAAGAGTCCCTCACAATAAAAAACTAAATATATACATGTATATTGTAAGCTCTACTCAATTTTATTGAATTTGATGTCAAAGTGTTGCCCTTTTGAAGAGATTGCCATTGATTTCAACCTGTGTTTCTTCATTTTGTATAGAATGCTTGTGAGATGACTGCATCGATTTCAGCCTGTGCTTTCTTCATTTTGTCAGGATGTTGCAGAATGGTGGCCCATCAATCATTAAGGAGGTTTTAAGTAGCTTTTCATTATGATCATTATCCATCTTATTAGCTTTAAGTTTATACAATAGTATTTCCTAAAACAGTCGCACAACAGTGCAAGTATTATATGAGTTCAAAGTTTAGAAGAAAACCAAGAACACAATACTAAATATTTTACAAAATTAGTACCTTAATGGTATATTTTATAGGTTTCAAAAGCTTCTCGATCCCATATCATTTAAATTTCGACTGTCATGGCGTTAAAGCTTTCCTGCACACCAAGGTGAACATGTTTTATCAAAAATAGGCGCATTTTTATCCTAATACAGGGGCATGTGCGAATTTCAACAAAATAGTAATTGTTGGACCATAACCAAATACATACGCACATAACCATATCATAAGGACACTATTTAGTTAGCTAAGTATTTACACATAAAAAATAACGCCTAAAGTATAATTAGTACGCTTACAAAAGACAATCAAACGCTACAGAAATTCAGAAAAAAGGAAGAGAATATAAGAATTAGAGATTGAATTTTGATAATATCATGGAGCCTATGAAACTGTTCAATTTGGGTTACTTATATTTCTAATGGAAAAAAATCCAGGTTACTATTAAGGAATGCATGTTCCTTAAATTTTACTTAGGAAGTTCATACTTAATCTCTTTCATCGCAAACTCGCGTGAAGAATTCTCAGTTTCTAGTTTTGAGAGTTCATCGAGAATTAAATGCAACAAAACATATAAAAAAAAAAGGTTAAATTTTTATAACATTGTTTTACCTGTGATACAGCCAACAGAATGGTTCGAGTGTTTGGATGCAGACAAACAGTTTATGCTTATCAATATATAATATATAATTACTCAGCTTATAAATATATTTAACCATATTCACTTTTTTAAACCCATATAATCATAATTTACCGTATACTCTAAGAAAACTTATAAAGCTAGTGTGTTTTATATAATACAACATAAATCAAGTTAAAACAACACGAACACGTAAGTCGATATTCTAAAACCAAATCGTGACAACTCGGCTGACCCATACAAAACTAATTCCTAAGTATTCGATAAGCAACATAAATATAAAGGGTTAACCGCACCAGACCGTTTGAAAACTTAACATCTGGCGTTCATACTCAAGTCTTGGGTGAGATGGTTTTGTTTGTGTAAATCATGTTAGTCGATTAAAATACTAAAATGTTTATTTCCCTAGAATCAGTGTTCTCTTATTCTTCATCTAGATGTTTGTAAGATGTTCTAAGTTCAATTAATTCTATATTTAGTTATAGTTTTTGCTAAACATAACTTTTTGCCATATTATATGTTTTATGCCTTTTCTTATACAAAAACTTTGGATCCCATATTTGAACACGCAGTTTGTTTTCAACCTGCTTTTTGGTTAAACATAAGCATTATCAACCTGCTTATTTTAAGTGCTATTTTCAGTGTGAAAAATTGAATAAGCAATTTTTTGACACACGTTTGAATATGCTAATCAAGGTAAGCACTTATATAAGCAATCCCAAACCCGTTAATTAGAAATAAGCAAATCCAAACACTATTAATTAAAGCTCTTATTTGATACTCGAAGATGAGAAACTATAAAACAATAACAAACACACAAACATTGCAACTTACTTAGTGTGTAGGCCGAGATAAGGCTTATTAACACCATCCACAAATAAGGTAATCGAAACACCGCCAAACAAAACAACAAAACCTACATAAAAAACAATGTTTTAAACTAAGGTGGTTTATACTAAATTTGCATAAAGCAAATCAATTATAAATCATCCATTAAACAAATACACTTAAATTCCAAGTAATCAAAAAAATAAAATCTAAAAGCCTTAATTTTTTTATATGAACCTAAAATAATTAATTAAAAATAAACCTCAGAATTGAAAAGTGATAACCTTAATTATCAGCAGTCGTTTTCTTGTATAAGCCTTTTTTAATCACCATAATAACCGAATTTGGAGATTAAATTCACCCTTTTTTGATCTTGGATCGCATGTGTAGATGAGGTTTTTTCTTTTAATTTGTTTTATTAATTTTTTGATCTTGATTTATGGTAGGAGGCGATGAAGAATTTAAGAGGAGGGTGGTGAAGTTTATGATGAGATAGGGCTAAGAAATAGGTTAATGGTGTTGGTGAATTTTTTATGAATAAAAGTATTATGCATTATACTATTCATACACTTAGTAATCATTATAGCAATGGTTTTTATTATTTTCTTTAGGTGCTCCCCGCTTTTTGTTATGTATATATAATTAGGAGTGATGGATTCGATATAGAAAGAAAGCTGACACTACTCCAAGAGGAACAAGTTTTCTTTGTATAGTTTAATTTTTGCTTCATTATTGATGGATAATTATCCACGAACGAGATACCCTGATATGTTACGTAAATTTATTATACCATCTTAATACATTTTTTGATAGAGATTTACTCTGAGGTATAGGTATCAATAGGGTCGGGTTGGCACGTGTTAGCCTTAAAATATTAAGTCGAACAAGGAAAGTCACGGTCATTCTAGATATAGTCGGTCTTTACGACATAAGCAACTTTCAAAAAATAACAAGTAATATACAAGTACGGGATCACGGGATGTGAGTTAAATCCTAATATTAACTGTTATGACTAAATCCCAACCATAGCTGTGCCCGACCCATCCTCACTTAACCTAGGCAAGATAAGTTTATGGTAGTACTATATAAACCCCTCCTAGTATGTTAAGAGTGTGTTGGTTCATTTCATTATTCAAGTGTTCCTTCCATTCTCTCCTTATTCTCTTTAGTTTTCTTTCTCTCTCTACCATACTATCTCTCACTAGAATATCGACTTAGATTGTGTTTGTGATTGTGATATGCATTAGAATTATTGGACAACAAGTGGTATCAATCGCCCGAGGTGGATTTAGGGGTGGATTTTGGTTTGTTTTTGCTTATTTTTGTTTCTAAAACTTTTGGTTCAATATACACGGCTAAAACGCCTAAAAATCAATCTTTTGACATGTAGATGTTAAAAAAGTTTGAGTTTTTATGCTACTTTAGTTAGTTTTAAACAAGTTTTAGCAAAAAGTTTAAGTCTTTACGGATTAAAATTGTTGTTTTTGTGTTCTTTTTTGTTCTAAACCTCACGGCTTGAAATACTAGACATAAATGCATAATACTTGCTCTTTTAACGAATAATCTTTACAACTTTTATGTTTTTATGATACTATAACATGTATAGAACAAAATTAGACAAGAAAGTTTAAGACTTTATGCGTTAAAGTTGTTGTTTTTAAGTCTTAAAAGTTGTTTTTTGATTTGAAATTCAAGCGAGTTAAAAGAACAAAAGGATAACGTGTTTTTAGGAAAGTGCATGCGAGTTAAGATCCTCTTCAGGCGAGTTGTACTTACATTACATGCGAATTAACTCAAGGGTTTTAGGCGACTTAAAGCTAGGGTTTTAGGCAAGTTAAGATCTTAGTTCAGGCGAGTTAAATTTGGAACACGAGCGAGTTAACTCAAGGGTTTCTATGAGAGTTAAGTGCTTGCATTCCAGGCGAGTTAAACACTCTTGTTCAGTCGACTTAAACTCAAACTCATGTGAGGTAGAAAGAAATTTTAGGCAAGATAAAGCTTGAAATACAAGAGAGTTGATGTTGAAATCCAAGCGAGTTAAAGCTATTTTCAGGTGACTTACCCTCTCAGTTCTCAGGCGAGTTACTAAGGGGTTTCAAGTGAGATAAGAACTTGAATCCAAGCGACTTAATACATGCAATACAAGGCGACTTAAGGGTGTATCCAAGTGACTTAACTTTAAGGATTTTTAGGCGAGTTGCGTTATTTGTACCAGGCGAGTTAACTCAGAAAGTAACAAGAGAGTTAGGGTTACTATAATAGGCGCGTTAGGGTTTTAACCAACCGAGTTGACTCAAGCAAGATAAAACCAAGCCCTAGGTTCCTTTTACACTTCTTACCCTTAAACAACTACACTACTTCACTGTTAGTCGTAAGTTATAAGAATTAAAATCACAACAACAACATCTTCAAACCACAACACATCACTTCATATACTTAAGATCCATAATCTTTTCACATATTACTTAAAACCTTCACAATGACTACTTCAAATACAAGTGCAATGCATAATGACATTATGGCAGCTAGTTCTAAGGAACGTCCACCAATGCTAGCTCCGGATAGCTATGCTTAGTGGCAATCACGTTTTCTATGATACGTCGACTTGAAACTTAACCAAAAACAACTCAGACAATGCATCTTTGATGGTCCTTATGTATTTGGTCAAATCAAAAAAGCAGATGGAGATAACACTGAATAAGAAGGTGAACTAATAGCATATTCATGTGACAATACCACTACTAAGGTTCGTGCTTTAATTGATGCTGAAGCAGAAGCAGTTCATATGATATTGAATGGGATTGGTAATGATATATACTTTACTGTGGATGATTGTCCAAATGCTAAGGAGATGTGGATAGCCATTGAACGTTTGGACTAAGGAGAGTCTATTAATACACAAGATGTTAAGACAAAGTTGTTTTGGGAATTCGGTAAGTTTACTTCAAGAGACGGAGAATCAGTCGAATCATACTACACAAGGTTTTACAAAATGATGAATGAAATGGTAAGAAACAAGTTGAAGGTAGACACCATGCAGGTAAATGTTAAGGTTTGTGACGGTTGTTAAGCAAAATTCTGATTTAGACACCATCTCCTATCACAAACTCTTTGACATTTTGAAGCAATATCAAAATGAAGTGAATGAGATTCTCGCTGAAAGAATATCCAGGGATGAAAATCCAATTGCACTTGTTGCCGCCACTCAACATTATCCAGATTACTATCCTTTAGCACCAAAGACCTACCCAACTCAAACACCATCACCAAGACAAACAACATCTATCAGATCACATGCTACTCCAAAGCAAAGGCAAGAATTGTCAATAATCTTACCCCACCTGAGTCTGATTATTGGAAGAAGAAGAAGCTTAGAGGATAGAAAAATTCAAAAAGGCAATGACATTCATCTCAAAGCCCTTCAAATGGAAACAACTACAAACTACGCATCAACACATTGAGAACATCTTCAAATATTAGAAACAAGAATGTTGATATTTCTTAAGGATGTCAGAAGAACTAGGTAAAATTGAGACACAAATTGTGGCAGTATGATATCAAACGGAGCAGTAATGATTGATGAGGGAATAGGGGAAACTATATGAAATCAAGCAGTGAAGTAGACAGGGATTACTATGTTCAACTGCATAGGGTTTTGGCTCTTTGTTAAGGAATGCATATCAGCTGAACAGGTATAAGGATCTATGCTTACCACAAGGATAAAGTTGTTGTGTGAAGAAGAGGCATGCATGAATTCAGTTGATTGCAGAATACAATGAATGGCTACATGATAAAAATGATGAACCTAATGATCAAGAATTAGAAGCACATTACCTATACATGGCAAAGATTTAGGAGGTGATACCACTAGCTGATGATGATACTAGACCGATCTATGACACTGAGCCATTAGAAAAGGTACACTTAAATGATGACTATAATGTGTTTGCCAATTAAAGAGAGTATACCTAGCAAATTGAATCCATTAATGACACATATGTGGTGGAAAAGGTGGATAGCAATATCATCTGCTTTATAGTATGAGTAATAATGAACGCGATTGATCAGATGCTGAAAAACATGAGGATGATGTGTGTTTGCTTGCGTATTTAATTGCAAATTTAAAAACGGATTGATGAAATACAAATGGTTCATAAACATTGAAGAAAGAAAACACGTTCTCTAACTCAAGAACTTAGTGATAGCCAAATTGAGCTTGCAAGCTCAAATTTTTCATACAAATCACGAAAGAAATAAGAAGAAAGCCGAACTTTAAATGTTATAGGAAGCTCTTAGTTCACTAGCAGAGAATAAACATCAATGTTACAAATCTCTAAAAACACAAGCATACAAAGTTTTTATATTAAACGAGAAAAATGCAGGCTTGTAAACCAAATTTCTGAACATAAGAGGACAATTTCTTACATCAGATCTGAAAAGATTAGATGAATAAGGATTTCAAAACCCGCAAAAATAAAGATATTGACAAACTGATTGCTTTAGAAAATCAAATAAAGATATTGAGCAATATTGTTTATAAAACTAGTCAATCTACATAAACCGTTCATATGCTAATTCCTAAATTAAGTTCGTATTACAATGGTAAGTGCTCAATAAGTTTTCCAAATCCTAAGTACCTCAAGAAAGATCAATGGGAAAAATCATGTCTATATAATGTTAAATTTGATAAACATGATCTTGCCAATCTATTTGCTCCTGAAAGTGAAGAAACAATTCGTCTTGCAGAAGAGAGTAGATCAAAGTTAAGTAAAGATATTGCACCATACGATTACAAAAAGTTAAATAAACTTTGTGACACTTTTGTACCTCAAAATGAAAAGTCACTTGAGCAGTTGTATTTCACAAATGATTTGAAAAAAAATGTTTCAAAAACACCTTTTATAAAACAAACGAGTAACTTGGTGAAACACTTAGAAAACAAGACTACCAATACTTCTTCAAGTTAAAGTAACATTGCTTTCAAAGTGGTTCAAGGAAACCTTAATAACATTAAATTTTTTGTCGATGATGATTGGAAACAACGGCTTGATAACAGTTGGCGTCAACCAATTTCTAGTGACATAAAAGTTTTGGTCAAAGAACTGCTAATTCAACTTGCTTAAAGAACTTTCACAAATGCTGTAAAGTTTGAAAACGCTCTCAAAGAAGAAATGATTGATGATTTAAAGTATGTCCAATCTCTTGAAATGGAGGTTGACTATCTAGAGTCTAGAACTTGAATAGGAAAAGAGAAGGCACATCTTGGTTAGAAATTTGATGATCCACTATTGCAAGAATGTTTCTATCAAGAACAACTGTGTAATTCTTCATTCTTATGATATTGATAAGTTTGAGGATTTATTATGTGAGCTACGAAAGAAAATTAATCAATGCAAACATCTTGATACTGAGCTCTCTAAGAGACATAAACATAATAAAGACACATATTTGCAAATCTAGAAAAACACTATATTAATCTTGAAATTTCTTTACAAAATGCAAAATAAAAGAATGTTTGTTAAAACTCTTAGGAAAAGCAACTTTTGATATAAGGGATAATGACAAAGTTTGGAAAAATTAAAATGATTCGCTGATTGTTGAACTCAATCAAAAAACTCTTGAAATAAATGATTTGAAAGCTTAGTTACAAGATAAGACATTAGCAAACGCTGAAATGTGTGAAAGGTTAAATGAGTTGAAAGGAAAATCCGTGGATATTAAGCTTGAAAAACCATTAGTTGTTCGACAACTAGATGCTTTTAAATTTCAAAAACCATCGGTCATGGGTAAATCGACCCCATTTGCAAATTCCCTTGAGAAAAAAGATTTTTCAAAACCAAGGACAAGGTCGGTTCCCAAGATTAATGAGAAAAAGGATTTGTCAAAACTAGTCACTCCACATATTTTCCCGAAAAAGAAAAAGAAACACAAGTTAAAAAGAACACAAATGTGATTAAACTAGGAATGTATAAGCTGAACACTAGGCCAACAAAAACAAGAACACCACAGTCACCTTAGGATAATAGAAGTACTAACCAACATGTGCCTATTTCTACCAGAGTAATTTACACTGCTAGCCTTAACAGGCCACATCTTAGGAGCAATCGAATGAAAGATAGGGTCTTGCATAACAATAGTCAAGTGAAGAACAAGAAGACGGAAGTAGAAGAACACCATAGGATTTCTAAGTTTTCTAATTATACAAAGTCCGTAATTGCGTGTAATGATAGTTTGAATGTTTCGACTTCACAGGTTAAGTTTGTTTGTGTGACATGTGACAAATGTGAGTTTAATGCAAATCATGACATTTGTGTTTCTAAGTATAT
The DNA here is from genome assembly GCA_026074375.1 of Tanacetum coccineum. Lineage (NCBI taxonomy): Eukaryota > Viridiplantae > Streptophyta > Magnoliopsida > Asterales > Asteraceae > Tanacetum > Tanacetum coccineum. The sequence continues at coordinate 10,339 of BQNB010045972.1, read as the reverse complement.
TAATGAAGTCAATTATAGAACTAAGAAGCCTTAAGCAGTGCTTATTAGTACCAGTGAACCTACAAGAATAGTGAACCAATTTGTTGCAACACCCCATAAGAAAATAGTTGCTTCAGAATCCACTATCTAGAATTCTAAATGTTAATTTAGGATTCTTTTTGAGAAAACTAGTAAGATATGGAAATGGTGAATTAAAAGACAATGTTCATCAGGATATAAATGGACACCAAAAACTAAAAATGAGAGTATGACAAGGAGTGTTAGCTTGCCTTTAGACAATGAAACTAGGTTAACTAATGACCCGGAACCCACAAATAAAATGGGACCTAATTTGTCCAATTCTCCATCGTCTTTTAATTCTTTTGAAGATCATACAAATCATCATATTCATCGTTGACTCTGGATGCACAAAGCACATGATGGGGAATCTCAAACTTCTAATTAATTTTGTGGAGAAATTTTTTGGTACGGTGCGGTTCGGAAATGATCAATTTGCACTGATTCTTGGTTTTAGAGATCTGGTTCAAGGGAATGATATGATTAAAAGGGTTTACTACGTCAAAGGGTTAAATCACAATCTCTTTTTTATCGGTCAATTTTGTGATGCAGATTTAGAAGTTGCATTCAGGAAGTCTACATGTTTTGTTAGAGATCTTCAGGAAAATGACTTACTTACGGGTACTTGTGGATCTTAATTCTATGCAATTTCATTACACGAATCATCTTCTCCTACTCCAATTTGCTTCATGGCCAAAGATTCATCAATACAAGCATGGTTATGGCATTGTCATCTTTCTTATTTAAACTTCGACACCATCAACCTGCTCTCAAAGAGAGATATTGTGAATGAATTTCCATAGTTAAAATATGTAAAAGATCATATTTGTTCCTCTTGCAAGTTGGGAAAAGCTAAATGTAGCAATTTTAAGACAAAAACAGTCCCAAGCTTAAAAGGACGGCTACATCTTCTACACATGGACTTATGTGGTCTCATGCAAGTAGAAAGCATTAATGGGAAAAAGTACATACTTGTGGTTGTGGATGATTACTCAAGGTATACATGGACTTATTTTCTAAAATCCAAGGATGAAATACCAGAGGTTCTCATCAATTTTCTAAGGATGATTCAAAGAGGACTTCAAGCTCAAGCAAGGATAGTTCGTACTGATAAAGGCACTAAGTCCTTAAACAAGACACTACAAACCTACTTTGAAAATGAAGTCATTAATAACCAAACGCCAATTTCTTGAACACCTGAATAGAACGGCGTTGTCGAAAGACGGAACCGTACTCTGATTGAGGCTGCTCAAACAATGCTTTTCGCTTCTAAACTTCCACTAATCTTTTGGGTTGAAGCTATTGCAACCATATGTTACCCCTAAAAACCATTCCCTCATCATTCTAATACATGAAAAGACACCATATCACATAATCAATGACCGAAACCTTCTCTTAAATTCCTTTACATATTTGGCTGTTTATGCTACATAGTAAGAGATGGTGAGACTCTTGACAAGATGAAAGAAAAGGGTGATCCATGTATTTTTTAAGATATGCTACATTGTCTAAAGGATACAAAGTACACAACAAGCGAACAAGAATGATTGTAGAAACAATTCATTTCAGCATTGGCGAGTTGAAAGAAATGGAGTCTAAAGACAACACTTTAGGCCCCGTGCCCCGAATACAAATGAGTTTTGAACTAATAGTTCAAACCTCGCACCCGAATGGCATAAGGGTTTTGTTC
>BQNB010045971.1:0-40300 GCA_026074375.1 Tanacetum coccineum | reverse complement strand
TAAACTTAACCACATTATAACTCCAGTATAGTAATTTAAATGGTCAATCTTTGGTACTTCCACATTTCAGCCATCAATTAACCATTTGTTCCCCCTTCATATGTGCATCGATTAATCGAAAGAGTTTAGCACATATTTAGGAAAGCATACACTTGAGATCTTAAAAATTACATTATTAGCTGATACGTGTAAAATATATAATATATATAATACGAGGGAAAATTACCAATTTACCCTTGAGGACAAAGGTGAAAAGGAAACTCTTCAAATAGATATATAATATAATATAATACGTATTAAACCGGGAAGTATGCTTTCCCGGGTCGTTTCCCCCAACGACTTATGAAATTGAAACCACGCTTTAGTTTGGATTATGATTTGAATAAGAGCAAAGATTGATTTGGTTATCTATGACTACTAAATAAAAGCAACAAATAAAATAAGCACACAAAAGCAATTAAATACTTAAAACAAATAACGGGAACAATTAAAATGCGACAAATAAGCAAGTAAAACCAAATTAATCCTTAAAAATGCAAACTAAAATTTTAAACCTAGAATAGGACAAAATAAAATTTTAGGAAAAAGAAAAATATTTTTTTGATTATTTTTGAATTTATTATGAATTAAAAACTAATTTAATCTAATTAAATCCAAAAAATAGAAAATTAAGTCCTAAAAATTGAGAAAAAAGATTTTTAAACTTAGAAAAGTCTAAATTAACATAAAAATTCAGAAAACTATTTTTAACTATTTTTAAAATTAAAATCCTATTTTTAAAATTAAAAATAAAAGCTTAAAAATGATTAAGATTAAACTAAAACTATTTTTAACTATTTTTAAAATTAAAATCCTATTTTTTTTGTAATTTTCTGAAACTTTTTTCTATTTTTTATGAATTTTCTAAGATTAAAACTTACGAAAAATGATTAAGATTAAACTAATTAATGGAAAATTATGAAAAATTCAGGAAAAATCCTAAATGCAACAAGGTTTACTAGAAAATTAAGAAAACTTACCCAGCTAAACAAATAAGCTTCTAAATGGTAACAATAAGCTACGGCTTATTATTCTTAAAAAGGAATTAAGAAAGTGATAAAAGGAAAGTGTGTACAAGAGCTCACGGATGAGCTATTGTAGCACACTTGGTTAACACGTTGGGTAAATGAACAAGAGGTCGTGGGTTCAAGGTCTGGCAACACCCTTTTTGCACTTTTTTTTAAAAAAAACTGAAAACACAAGCTTGTAGAAAAAGCTTTTTAAAACAACTTTAATAAAGTGACTTATAGCTAAAACTTAAAAATAAGCTATCTAAGAGCTTATGAGTATTTTGACCTCAAAAAGTGAGCTTTTGAGTTCACTTTTGCTTAACTACACTAAAAAGCTTGCACAATCATCAATATAAGCTCAAATGTAAAAGCAAAAACTGATTTAGGATCCTTAAGATGTAGGAAGCTTATTCTAACAAGCTAGATAACTAGGAAACACTAAATGCCAACTGAATTTGAGGATTAAAACAACTAACTCATGAACAAACTCAAAAAGCTCAAATTTAAGAAAAGCTCAAATGCTTAATAAGCCAAGACATAAGCTGAGCTTATGAAAACTAACTAACCTAACTATAAGCTATAAATTCAAACAAGAAAATCAGATACTACAACTTAAAATTCTAAATTTGAAAGGCTTAATACTATTACTACTTTTTTTGGTCTTTTTGGATTTTTTATGACTTTTAAAAGCTAAATTACCCTAATGTTTAAGCTAGAAATTGAAAAGTAAGACTTAAAATATAATAAGCTATGTCTAATCTATAAGAAACTTGAATTTTAGAACCTAAAACCTAAGATTACTAACTAAATGAAACCAAAAAGGGCAGCAGTGGTAACTATGGTTACCACTGCTGATGCAAATGGCAAAGCCACAAAGCTCAATTGCAGTCTTCCTTGAGGGAAGTCCTGCACTACACACTCTTATTGAGTGTATATGAATTCAAGTTGAACACAAACCAAGCCTACAAGGGCTTGAGTTAAATTTTAGCAAGTAAAATAAAGTAAAAAAAATTGCCCTGGTGCTGAATCACAAATTATAAGCCACAAAATGATTATAAGTTTAAACTAATGATTAAAACCTACTCAAATCCTTAACAAATATGATAAACTAACTATCCAAAATGAAAGCTCAAGATAATTTTGACTTTTTGAGGTCAAATAAGCTTATTCCAAACACTCCTTATCAGCATGACAGATTCAATAGAGCTTTTAAAATGCTAATACAGTTAACTAAACCTTGATACCAGACATTCTCTAGCTTATAACAAGCTTAACAAAACATGATTTATCAACTAATTAAGATGGATTAAAAGCTACACTATATATTTTTGGTTTTTATAATTTTTAAAGACAAGTAATGAAAATACAAGTTCTAAGCTACTAAATCTAAAGACAGATTAAGGAACATATATGATAAGCACAATGAGATACTTAAAAGCACAAATAAGCAACTAGATTAAGCAATTGATAAATATAAAAATCAAATAAGCAGTTTTAACCTAAAATTTAAATGAGAAGGAAATTTAAAAGGAAACTTACAATTGCTTCAGCTAAACAGAAGCTTATAGCTCTATGATATGAGTTTGTTTTTCTTTTCTTTGGATAGCTGAGATGATATGATAACAGGAAGAAAAGAGGGTTCTTCCAGGAATACATATTCCAGATTATCAGGAAGGGGTTTAAGTTCGAGATCCGTAGGAGGTTCTTCGAGAGATGTTTTGATCTTATAATCAGTATTGATGGTGATTTTTTCGAATGGCGGATCTTCGGTATCGGATTCAGAGTCAGAGTTTTCATCGGCAGTCATTGCCATGAATTCATCAAATTCAGCAAAGATTTCTTCTTCGAGAAGGGTTCCTTCAATGGAATGAAGAATTTTACTACCTTCGTCTAGAAGAGCGTCGAAATCTTCTTCTAAGATTTCATCGATGACATCGATACTAAAACAGGTATCATCGTTTGAATAGGAGTGTTTCATTGCAGAATCGATATTGAAAATCATTCGTTCAGTTCCAACTCCAAGGTTGAGTTGTTTCTGTTTAACTCGAATTACTGCATCAGCAGTGTGAAGAAAGGGTCGTCCCAAAATAAGTGGAACTTTACTATCTTCTTCCATTTCGAGAATAACGAAATCAGCAGGAAAGGTGAATTTACCAACTTCAACGAGCATATTTTCAGCTATTCCAACAGGGTATTGGAATGATCTGTCGGCTAATCTTACGCTCATTTTAGTAGGTTTAAGATTTTCGAGAGATAATTTGGCATATAGTGAATATGGCATAAGGTTAATGCTAGCACCAAGGTCGGCTAAGGCATTGCAGGAGAAAGTTTTGTTGAAATTACATGGAATAAGAAAACTTCTGGGGTCTCCGAGTTTAGGTGGAACTTTGTTTTGGATCATTGCTGAACTTTCGTCACTTAAGAAAGCGGCAGAAATTTGTTCAATTTTATGTTTGTTGCTTATGAGTTCCTTGAGAAATTTTCCATAATTAGGCATTCCGGCCAAGACATCGATGAGAGGTACATTGATTCGAACTGCGCGGATTACGTCAAGAAATTTTCCGTATTGAGCTTCCATTTTTTCTTTCCTTAGACGTTGAGGATACGGGATTTTTGGTTTGTATGGTTTGGGTAATGTAGTTTCCTTGACTGGTTTTGGATTTTGAATTTTCGGTTGTGGTGTAGGTTCTTCGTCTTCTTCATCGCTATTGTCAAAATTGATAGGGTTTTCAGGATTAGTTTGTTGATCATTTGAGTTCACTGGTGGGTTATAGGATTTACCACTTCTTGTGAATACGACATTCACATGCTCATTGCGAGATTATGGTGGTTGGTAGACTTTGGAATTGTGTCCTTTTGGGTTTGGTTGAGTGTTACTGGGAAGAGATCCAGAAGGTTGACCAGATTGCTTGTCAGCAAGTCTGTCGAACTTGGTTTCAAAGTTTTGAATTGAAGCTTGATGATTTTTGGCAACGGTTTTGAGTTGAGTTTTAAGATCCATGAACGTTTCTTTGACAAAAGCGTTGGTCGATTGCTGAGATTTCATGAAATCGTTGAATTGTTTTTGAAGATCGTATGGTTTTTCATCAGTATTGGATATGTAGTTGTCTCGATTGTAACTACTTCATTTATTTGAACGCCAATTATCGTGATTTAAGTCTCGGTCACGGTAATCATTGTAAAAACGAGTCTTACGAAAAGTTTGCATGAATCTGGCTTCTTCTTCTCGGGGCATAGGTATATCATCTTCATCAAGATCAGGTTTTGTTTTTAGCATGGTTTTGGAGTTCCTTATACTGAGCATCCATTTTCAGGGTCATGGCATCCATTCGGGCCATAATTTTGTCAGTATGAGAATTATTGCTACCTTCATCAACGAAAGCAACGGTTTTTTTAAGAGATGGTTTGGATTTTTAGTTTTTAGCCCAGTCGAGCTTTAGTAAGACCTTGTCTTCCAAAAGCTGATAAGCTTGATTTGGTGTTTTATAGAGGAAAATACCACCATCTACGGCATTTAGAACTTCTTGGGTTATTTCGCTTAGACCATGATAGAAGATTTTGATAATGTTACCTTTGGACAGATTATGACCATGACAGTTTCGGAGCATTTCCTTCATACGAAGCCAAGCATCGGTTAGAGATTCGTTATCGTGTTGAGAAAAAGCTTGGATTTCTCAGAGGAGTCGGTCAAAAAGAGCTGGGGGAAAGAACCGGCTAATGAAAGCGGTTCGAAGTTCATCCCATATTTCTATAGTTCCTTCATTGAGTTCGTCCAGCCATGTTTTTGCTTCTTCAATAAGTGATAGGGGAAACATCATTAGGCGAGCGGCTTCATTTTCAGTATCTCTGTATTTAAACATATCGCAGATTCCGAGGAATTCGTGAATGTGTTTATGAGGATCGGTTTTGGTTCTTCCATCAAATTGGTTTCCCTTGACAAGAGTCAAGTGGTTACCTTTAATAGCAAATTCGTTAGCAGTTTCAGGAATAGTTATTGTAGAACCAGGAGTCAGAGCGACAACATGGTCAGCAGCCCACATGGGTTCATCATCCATTGGGTAAAGGTTTTCAAGAGTAACTAGAAAGTAACAAAAGTGGTTGATGTCGAGAATTGGCGGATAGACAATTCTCGGGTTTTTAGGTGGATTGTTTCTTTGATCAAATGGAACTCTTCTGTTTCGTCGACGTCGTCTTCGATTCAGAGTACGTTCAGGTTCAAGTAATGGTTCAACAAGTTCAGAATTGGAAGCACGTGTATGCCTCCAAATGAGAATTTGTTCGGGTCAGTTTGCCAAAAAACTGTACGGCGATTTGAAAAAGAGGAGGAGTTAAAGAGATTTTCCAGAGTTTGACTACAGAACATCTAAGAAATCCCCGACAGCGGCGCCAAAAACATTGATGTGTTTCAAAAGCTTTAAATTTATAAGACTGAAAATACCAGACAATTATATGAAAACACACGGGTAAAAGTATAACCCACATATGCAGTATAATCTTTTTAGGTAAGACCAGGTCGTCCATAGGGATTAGAGTAGTGTTCGAATAATCAGAAAGAAAATAAACTTTAACAATTTTGAAAATAACTTTAGTTTCATCAATGATAATAAAGATGACTCCTCGGATAGTTAAGAATAATTTATAAGTGTTGGAAATGATTTGACCTAAAAGATGGGACTTTGATTTATAAAAATGATTTCTCGTCAGCAAACGTTTTTACGAATTAACTTGATTAACTTAAGACTTATATTTAGTTAACTAGACCAAATGTGTCACTTAAATAATCCAGTTATTATTATATCAAAGCTTATTTCGTTTATCAATGTACGAAAGTGGATTTCTCAGCACAGACGTTAAAGACCATAGACAAATCTTTAAAACTACATAGATCATAACGGGTTTTTCGACCTATACCGATATGATTATATAATCTAAGTTGATAAGCAAAAATAGATAAGATGAGATATAACAGGTTTGCAACATAAGCTTAAGATTAAAACGATCAAAATCATACCAAACACTTATTCATTATCCTAACTTCACCGAGTAGTCATGAGAGAATTAGCCTCTCATGGCTAAGGAGTTCATAACAAAAGTAGATTTTACATAAACTTCTATTATTTCAATAACTAATTAGGAAATCATCTTTGTTTTTGATCGTTAGATCTTTCTCTTCAACTTTAGAAGGTGTTTCTTGGTGTTTTTGGTGAAAGGAGGGAAATATGGGTGTGTGAGAGATGATTGATGAAGAGAGAATGAGATGATTTGAGGATGCAAATTCATCCTCTATTTATAGGCAAGATTGGGTGCAAAGTGTGGCGCACTTAGGAAAAAGTACGATGAACTTTAGGAGTTAATGCGATTACATTTAATGACTTTTAGTGGAAGTGCGGCGCACTTGCAAAGAAGTGCGGCGGTTTTGAGGAGGTAATGCAGGAGCATTTATTAGACTTTAATTCTTTAAACTTTAGGAGAATGTGCGGCGTACAATATTATAAGTGCGGCGGTGTTTTGGCTTCACAGGAAAGTACGGCGCACAATGTAGCAAGGAGTTAAGATCAACATAGACCCATTATTTGTCATAGATCCAATGAACCAATCCTAGCCACTCATTTTTTCATCACAAAACTCTAAAGGTCGCCTCTCCAAATTTTTGGGTTTCTAAAAGGTCGAGAAAAGAGTGTGGTTCACCTAGCATCTCCTATGGTAGGCAATACCACACAGTAGGGAACATATTCTTGAACAATTCTTCTCAAATTGTTGCGTTCTTAGTTCAAGCTCCTTAATTCTTTCTCTAGGGCAGAAAGTCTCAGAATCAAAGGATTGGTTGGTTAATTCATTAATGGTTTTGGAGAGAAGAGAATCAATGGTTTGCCTCAATTTTAAAAGTTTATTTACTCTAGCCGGTAGTTCAGTGTGAGTGTTGGCGACGGGTTGTTGAGAGAAAGATCCAAAGTGCCCTATGATGTGTGTTCAGCGTTCTCCATAATGAAGAATGGAATAGTCAATGAAAATTACGAACAAACACACAAAGAATAGATAGACTATAAGAAAGCTAATATACTGAAAATAAAATTTTCACTTGATAGGAATCAAGCGAGTAAACCTAAGTTAAACAATGGTCGAAACCTAACTATTCCCCACGCAGCGGCGACCAAAACCTTAATGCGGTATGTTGTTTAGACTTCAACAAGAAAGTTTTTACAACTCCCTAAGCAATGCACCTAAATCGTTGTATAATAGTATATGGCAAGAATCGGGGGTTTGTTAATCATTAGATAGGGGAATATGTGGGAAGGCCCTCGATCAAGATCTAACAGAGGTCTATGGGGTTGAGAGAAGATTCTTTTTGTATTTTTATTTTATAGAAAGCAGGTAAAATCATATGTTTGAAAGGTTGGTTTGTTTTTATCTAATTAAACTAATAATAATCTAAACTAATTTGGTGATAACTTATATGATAAACGAACGTATTTACTTAATCTTGCACTACTCCTCATATTGCTTCTCCTAATCCTGTTGCTTTGCCACACTCGTGATGATCTGTGTAAGTATTTCCTAAGTCATGAACGAATTACACGAACCCACCATCTACTTAATATTCATTACAGGCAACGCCCAAGTAAGTATTATGAAGACTATTTACAAGCCCCTAAGAGATATAAAGCCAATTGAAAATATCTAAAAGATCATATCCAGGTCAACAAAGAAACACACGTCATCAAGTTCAGCAAAATGAATAGGTTCATTGAACATCTAAGACAATAGAATGGATACCATTTGTAATAACTTTACTTTTGTAAATTTATTGTACTGAAAGTTTAGAATGAAAGGTGATCAGTTTATGTTGTTCAATTATATCAGTTGTGTAAGAAGAAGTGTTTTTTGCTCACTACAACTGATTTTAACTTAGGCATTTGAATATCAAATAGGGGGATGATTGTTGGGTTCAGTTCCTGAGCCCTTCAGTCTTTCATTAGATTTAAACATAAAATCCTCTAAGTATTTCTCAAGCTGAAGTCTTTTAGTTTGAGTCGCTGAAGTTTCTTCAGCGTCAGCTCTTCAGGTCCTTAAAGATGGGAAAGTATCTTCACATTCAGTGTATGCAGTCGGTAAAGAATTAACGAAGGACTCTTGGATAGAGCATCATTTCAGCTTGTTGACATACCAACTGAGCATTGACTAACCCTCCTTAACAGAAGTTGAAACGGGTTGAATTCACTCTAGAAGGTTTGCAAGGCGGAAGAAAAAGATTTGCTTTATGTCCAAAGGATAAAGCAATCCATTGGGAAATGTTACTTCTAAAGTTGGTATAGAAGTACAACAACTTTCCTCAAAGGACTGTACCTAGTACTAGAAAGCAAACGTGCATTAAATGGTAGCTCAACCACCCATTTAATGCTTGCCACGTAAACTAGGTTAAACTTGTAAACCCTAATCCCTTTTCCTATAAAAGGAAAGGGATTCCCAGAGTAAATGTTATCTCTTCTAATTAATGTGAAACACATTGAAGAGTTTAATTTATCTCTCAAACAAACTGAATAGAAACCTAACTGCTGAAGCTGAAGCTTCAGTTCTAGTCGAATAGTTTGTTTTCTTATTTCTCATAACTTTGGTTAGAGAATAAGTTCGAAGGAGATAACACCCCAATTGTCATTCAACCACCTTGCTATTCCGCAAGCAATGTGTGTCATAGATTCTTTATTTGATTCTAATAAGAACCTATACATTGAAAAGTATTTTTGTGTTTGTTTTAAACTTGTTTCTTTATATTTTTCATATATATTTGTTTAAAACTCACTTTGTTGCCATGGAATCAGATTAGTTTAACTTGATAAACCTTATATCATATTCCAAGGGACCAACAAGTGGTATCAGAGCCTTCTGGTTTATAAAATCCCTTTAAAAGGATATATAAAGGCTCAAAGATTTTTAAAATCAAGATCCATCTTAAATGGAAGCAGTAGAAGTACCACAGACTCTTGAATATAGGGGTGGCCAGCTAAATGTCGCTCCTGTACTAGAGGTGGAAAATTTCACCAATTGGAAAAAGAGGTTCATGTGCCATATCATTGGTATTGAACCTCAATTTGAAAATATCATCAAAAAATAGTTCCCTTTTCTTCCCCATGTATGCTGGTCAAAGGAAGCCAGAAGACAATGGACTGCAGATGAGAGAAAGGCTGCTAACTTAGATCAGCGACTCAAAAGTCTCATCATGTCCGTCCTTCCAGATGACCAAATGAATTCTGTCATAAATTGCTTAACAGCTAAATCAACATGGGATGACCTGATACTGTATCATGAGGGCCCCTCTGATGTGAAAGAAAGTAGGGTCATGGATTTGAAGTTGTGCTATAACACCTTCAAATTCAAAAAGGTGAATCTCTAACACAAATTTTTCACTAGATATATAGCTTTTGATGATTATTTAGTAAATATTGCATCAAACTACAAAGCTTAAATAAATACTGGTATTTTAAATGGTTTACCAAAGAAGTGGCTAAGTATACTAACCAAAGACCTCAGAAAAACACAAATACTTGGTGAAAGATTCTAAAGCTTGCATGCTCTATTTGGTAATCCTCAAATATGAATAAAACTCTATAGACATATTTATTGAGACCAGAAAAGTAACAGATCCTTGACTCTGCAACAACTTATGACAACAGCTCTTCTCTTACCTCTATTATCAAGACTTTCAAGATAGTCTTGATGATGAAAAGGATACAAGAAGCAGTCATGAGTACCTGAATGACCTAGAAGAAGAATATCAAGCAAGAGCTCTTTTGGACAAGTCTAAAAGATTCTTCAAAAGGGTACTCAAAAGTTCAGCTGTGCAAAAGCAACTGACCAAACTGAAATAATAGCCACAAAGTGGCAAAGAAGGGTCATTTTTCAAGAGACTGATGGTCAAAGACATCAGTCCATCATATCAATCACCCTTCAATCAAAATCACTCAGTTCCCCTCAAGCACAAACATAACTAAGCCTACCCAAGGATTAGAAAAGCCTAAATACAATCAAAGTCAAGGCCAAAGCTAAAGCTGGCACTTCTAAGTTCAAGTTCTTCAGCTTCCAAAGCCTCACAAACGGTTAAGAAAGAAAAGTACTTATCGCTAAGCCAAATAAAGGATGAAGAGGAAGAGTCAGCAAGATGATAATAAAGATGTGAAGTTAAAGTACTCATGTCACTAGATGAAGAAAATGATGCTGTCAGCAAAGAAGGCGCCAGAAATGGTGAATGGGTGAAAATATCCATGAGAAAGGTACACACTCTTCTTGAAATGGAAGATAATGATGATAGAAAAACCTATCTAGATTATTTGTGTATGATAGAAAAACCTATCTAGATTATTTGTGTATCGATCTAAATTATGTTGAAGAACAAAGAAATAATCTTTTGTCAAAACATAGAGATCTTGTTCATGAACTGAATGCATGCAAAGAACATCTTTTAGTATTAAAACAAGCAAAACTTGATTTTCTTACCATGCATCATGTAAACACTGAGATTCTCAAAGAGAATAAAAACTTAAGAACAGAAATAAAAGAGGTAACAACAATCACTGAAACGTTCTTAACAGTTCTAATAAAGTAAATCAGTGTATCAATGAACAAATTCCCACTCAAAAGAAGAGAATTCTGGGAGTTGATCAACTCACTGAATAACCCTCCCATTTCTGTGCAATAAAGACCATGTCCTTTGTAAAATCCTTAGCAGTGATTACACAAAAATTCCATACCTGTGTTGAAAGAACCTTGTTTGTCTAATAGCTTAAGTTTTATTTGCCAATCATGATACTGGTAGGATACCTCCCAGCTGAGATCATAAGAGAAAAACAATTGGATCCTTTCTTTTTGCTTGTCACAGACCCACTTCAACGACTGAATTATGATTATGTGGATGAATCTTCAGTATGTAGCACCCTTCTTCCTCCACTGAAGAAGTTGGATGGTGCAGAACCTATTTCTGGACCAAAGACTATCAAATCAATTTTGAGGTCAAAATCCACATTCAAAGCTGAAACTTTAAAAGGTGTCATAATAAATGAACCATCCTCAGCTCTTGCTAAGGATAACAAAAGCTCTTCAGCTTCAAAAGTTAACTCAGCTCCTGCTGGTAAACTAAAGAGTGTGAAAATTGAAGATGATCCTCCTTTGGCTTATTTTGTAATAAAAGAACTAAACAACCTAAAATTACAATTTAGCAAGAGTCAGTCATCTTACTCCAGAAGTAATCAAACTACAGGTTCCACAAAATACACTTCAAAACAAATACAAAACACAATTCAAAAGGAATTGTAATTGGTGTGGCTTAAACAATCATCTCTTTGAAAATTGTTATAAAGTTCTGTTTTGTAAAAAGTGTGAGAAAACTGATCACAAAACCTGTGATCATGTTGAATCTTTTTCACAACATAAACATGTCCGTCATCATCTCAAAATTCGTGGAGATCTTCATCAAGAACTAAAATCCTAAGACCATAAAAACGCTTCTTTTCACCTTGCACACACTGTGGATGTATGGATCATTTATCTAATAAATGTTTATACTATCCCATATATGGATTATGTGGAAGTTATGACCATGACACAAATGGTCATAACAGGATTATCTCTCTAGAAAGAGAGATCATTCCAAGAAATCCTCAACATGCATTCAAAAGATGTAAAGATTTGATGGTAACTAAACCAAGACTCCCACAAAAGGTGTTCTAGCAAAACTAAACCATTCTAAACGTATTTGTGTAGTGTGACATCAGGAAGCCCATCTGGTACCTGGACAGTAGATGCTCAAGGCATATGACTGGTGTCAAGAGTTACCTGCACAAATATGTGGAACAACCAGGACCTAAAGTGGTGTTTGGAGATGACTCTACATGCACAACTGAAGGTTATGGCTCTATCAAATGTAATGGTATAGTTTTCACAAAGGTAGCATTTTTAGATGGTCTTAAGTATAACTTAATTAGCATCACTCAACTCTGTGATGCTAAATATATTATTCAGTTTAATGAAAAAAGAGGAACAATCTTCAACTCCAACAAAGAAGTTGTAATGATTGCTTTAAGAGTAAGAGATGTATATGTTCTTGACATGACATCTTCTGCTCAAAAGTCTTGCTTCTTTGGCCAACCTCTGAAATCTTAAACTGGCGTTAGCATAAAAGACTTGTTAATCTAAACTTCAAAACAATCAACAAACTGGCAAAATAAAATCTTGTTATTGGTCTTCCCTCACTTGTCTACTCAAAAGATAAACCATGTTCATCATGTGAAAAGGGAAAGCATCATAGGGCCAGCTTCAAAACAAAACAGACATCTTCTATCAAGAAATGTCTTCATCTTCTTCACATGGATTTATTTGGACCTGTAACTCCTAGGTCCATTAACCATGAAAAGTACACCCTTGTCATTGTTGATGAGTACTCAAGGTACACCTGGGTATACTTCTTGAAGAAGAAAAGTCAAGCACCTGAAACCATCATGTCTTTCATCAAAAGAGTTGAAAATCAAAATGACATCAAAGTCAAACAACTCAGAACTGACAATGGTACTGAATTCAGGAATAGCATTCTTGTCAACTTCTGTGATGAAAAAGGGATTTCTCAAAACTTTTCCTCTCCCTACACACCTGAACAAAATGGTGTTGCTGAAAGGAAAAATAGAACCCTCATAGAAGCTGCAAGAACAATGCTTTCAGGATCTGTCTTTTCTAAACAATAACTGGACGCGAAGCTATAGCCACTACATGTTTACACTCAAAACAGATCCACTATTGTGAAAAGACATCTCAAAACTCTTAATGTATGAAATTTTTTCGGTAAAAGAACCCCAAACATCACTTTCTTCATGTCTTTGGATGTCTAGTTTACATCCACAATCATAAAGATCACTTAGGAAAATTTGATGAAAAAGCTGATGATGGTTATCTTCTTGGATACTCACTTGTTTCCAAGGCATTCAGAGTCTTCAATACTAGAAGACAACAAACTGAAGAAACCTATCACATCACATTTGATGAACCCTGATGCTATCAAATTCACAAAACCTTTAGTTGACAACATCAACATTGCTGAAAATGAAAGATATCCACCTGATGAATATCTTCATCCTTATGAGCCTTCTCAAAGGTATCAAACAAACAGCAATGATGTGTCCTTCATAGAACCCTATGAAAGTCCTGAACCAGTTGTCCTTGAAACTAAAGTTTCATCAGACCAAAATGGTCAAACTGATCAAAATGATCAAACTGCTCAGACTGATGAAATCTTAAATGATAATCTGTCTGAACATTCCAATCACAACAATGATGAACAAATCATTGATAATCTCCTCTACTATCTCCCAAACACTGAAGACATTCATTATCTTTGAACACTCATCCTCTCCAAATGTAGAGGATACTTTAGTCCAATATACAAATATTAATCCTAAAATCCACCCCTACCCATTCAATCAGTGGTTACTCTAGCTCCTCAAGACAGATGGTCTCAGGACAAACACATTGAGCTAGTCAATATCATTGGAAATCCATAGGCTGGAATGCTCACAAGAGCCATGGCCAAACAACTTAGTGCTGCTTCAGCTCATGAATGTCTCTTTGTAGATTTTCTCTCTGAAGAAGAACCTAAAAAGGTCTCTGAAGCACTAAAGCATCCTGGATGGGTTGATGTCATGCAAGATGAACTAAACCAATTTCCAGAAACAAAGTTTGGACATTATTTCCTGTACCTTTATGGGCAAAACTTAATTGGCACAAATTGGGTTTCAGAAACAAAAGGATGAAACAGGAAATGTCATAAAAAACAAGCAAGACTTGTAGCTCAAGGATACAATCAGTAAAGAATCATAGATTAAAGATGAGGACTTTACTCCATTTTCAAGACTTAAAGCAATACGAATCTTTCTTACCTTTGCCACATACATGAACTTCATTTTCTATCAACATGGAATTTTAAAAGTCATTCCCTCAAGGTAAACTAAAAGAAGAAGATTATGTCAAACAAGCCTTCAGGTCTTTATAGCAATGAGTTCCCAAACCATGTGGCAAATTGGAGCAAAGCCCTTTAATACGGACTTATAACAACTCTAAGAGGCATGTTATGAAACTCCCTCAACTTTCCTCACCGAACCCAAGGTTTGTAAGAGGAAAGATAGAACAACACTCTCTCACGTCTACAAACTCAAACTGATTGTGATTTTCGTTTAAATCATGTTGATGACATTATCTTTGGGTCCACCAGCACAAAATTGTGCAAACAGTTTGCTAAACTGATGACTCAAAGATATGAAATGAGTATGATGGGTGTCCTCACCTATTTCCTTGGATTTCAGATTAAACAATCTAAAAGAGGCATTTCAATCAACCAAGAAAAATATGTCAAGGATCTGCTAAAAAAGTATGACATAAATGGTTCATCAGTGAAAACTCCAATGGTACCCCCTAACAACTTAGGACCTGATCTCAGTGGCAAAGCTGTAAATGAGACTCAGTATAGAGGTATGATTGGATCACTAATGTATCTAACTGCAAGCAGACCTGACATTCAATTCTCAACTTGTCTCTGTGCAAGATATCAAGCAAATCCTAAGGAATCCCACCTTATTGCTGTTAAGAGAATTTTTAGGTACCTAAAAGGTACTCCCAGTCTTGGTCTGTGGTATCCAAGATGTTCAGGTTTTGAACTAAAAGGATACTTAGACTTTGATTATGCCTGGTTGCAACATGATTAAAAAAGAACCTTAGGTGCTGTCATTGTTTAGAGGCAAACTTGTGTGCTAGAGTGCTAAAAAGTAGCAATCTGTAGCTATGTCCTTAGCTAAAGCTGAATATGTAGCTGCTGTTGGATGTTGTGCCAACATATTATGGATGAAGAGTCAACTCCACTACTATGACATATAAGATGAAAAGGTACCCATATTTTGTGATAACACAAGTGCTATTGCAATCTCAAACAATCCAGTTATGCACTCAAGAACAAAGCATATTGATATCAGATATCACTTTATCAGAGATCATATTCTAAAAGGGGACATTGAATTACATTTCATTCCCACTCAATATCAACTTGCTGATAATCCTTCACCAACCTCTGGATGAGCGAACTTTCAAAATATTGATTGTTGAACTAGGTATGCTGAACATTGATTCAAAACCTGAAGCTTCAGTACTGCTTGAAGAAAACTGAAGCTTCAGCGATTTCATCCTAAACTGAACAAACTTTCATGTTAAATGTCAGTTCAGTTTTTGCATACAACCTTTAGCTTGCTTAAGTAAAGTAACTGAGCAATCACATATGTCTCATTCATGGATTTGTATGAGCATGTGTGGTTTTGTCGCCTTTACTGGAGCACAAATATTGGTTAAGTCAAGAACTGAACAAAACGATTCATTTTTCTTTATTCAAGTTTAGACAAATAATTTTATCTAAATCTTTAGCTATCTCTCGAGTGAAGTAACTGAGCAATCATATATGTCTCATTCATGGATTTGCATGAGCATTTGTGGTTTTGTCGCCTTCGCTGGAAGAATGATGATAATAAAGATTACAATAATCTGTTCAACATGACATAACATCAAACCTGAACCTAGTCCAGCTTTTTCAAACATCAATCTAAAGGTCAGTTTTTTTAACAAAAATGTGTAAATTTTTAACATTAATAATATTTAAATATATTAAAAGAAGAAATCCAAAAGTTAGAATGACCTCATCATCTTTCTCTTACCTACTTTTTGCATTGAATAGACGGCATTCACTGTTCTAGGTCAAATCATGCTTTGCTGACTTCATTAAATAAAAGTTTAGCCCACATTTAAAAACAAACCTAACATTCCCATAACTTCACACCCTCACACGATAATACAATTTCTCAAAGAAAAATTTGTAACTTCATTAATCATATAAATCACATAAACCATTCAACAACTCACTTTTTACAATCTCATCAACAACACACACACACCCCTTAAACTAGATCAAATCTCCAAAACCCTAACTATCTACAATGGCAGAATCATCATCACATAATACCTCATCACCTGAAATCACTCCTAAAGAAGAACCTGTCACTCTGATAAATCCCCAAAACCAACGCCTTCTACTGCAATCATTGAGTTCACCCTGAGAGATGCTTCACCACCAACAATGAAGTTGCACTTCTATATCCCTCACACCCTAACCAAGAATACTTTAAGGATGTGTCAGACTTCATTTCCAAATGCTGTCTAAAGGAAGCATTTACAAGAGCCCCAACTCAATACAAAGAGTACCTGAGTGAATTTTGGGTAGACGGAAAGACCTAAAGACCTAAGGTTTGGGTATCCACTCCCACAGGTGGAGTTAGAGGAGACATAGGTATTACCACTTTTAGAAATGCTCTTAGGGCACAATACCTACCTCACTCAAGTATGTATGTTTCCCCACCCTCTATAACAACAGTAAGACCATGGTTTGCAACAATAGGATACAATGGGGAGATTAGGGCAAAAGGAACTCTCAAAAAGAGTTGTCTTCCTCCTAGGTGGAGGTTGCTGATGGGTCAAATCATTTTAGTGTCTAGGTGGGAAAACAGGTGGCCTAGATCAAATATACAAAAGGATGCCACATTTGTATTGTCCTGGCCAATGGTGTAAGGATAGATTAAATGTCAAGTTAATATGGAGGATCTAATTCAAAGCTGAACAAGAAGACTAGGGAAAAGATTCTCCCTATCCTAGGTTTATATCTCTTCTACTTGAACATATGATGCCTGAATATGATAATGAGGATGTAACATTTTGTATTTTCGCGGCGAATATTTAGACCAAGCTTTATTTTTATTTTCATTTTTATTTTTAATAGAAATTATTATTTTTGCTTTTTGGCCAATTTGGAAAAATCGTCATTCTTATTTATATGCGAGTCACACTTTGGGTATTTATCCGTTTTAACGTTTGAGAAATCGATAATTTCATATTTTAGCTTCGGAAGCTTATTTATTCATATTTAATATTTTCTGACTTTTCCCGCGTAATTGCCAAAAACCGCGTCAAAAATGATATTTTTGCAAGTTTAGCATTTAAACTACATATTTTGGGCCTAACTAATAATAAAAATTGATAAATCAAAAAAATTAACCAAACACCCTCTTTAATTTTAGTCTCCATCAAAACTAAAAACCAGACACCCCTTTCCTTTTTACTAGTTCCTACAAAACCAAAAACCAAACACTCCTCTAAAAAAATTTTACTAAAAATTTGACAAAAAAAAAAACTAAGCTCTACACCCTTTTTTTTTTTGCGTCAACACCATATATGCCCAAACTAGCAAATCCCCATTTATTTGATATACTCAGGGACTATATAAACCAGTGTTCATCACATTTTCCTTTTCATGTTCCCACAACACACACAAGTCGTAGGATTTTCTTCTCCCTCCCTCTCTGGTTTGTGTCGAAACCCCAACAACAACAATAGATCCATCATAAAAATTTCTCCATTACTTCCAAAACACCTCTACAACTATCCTACAATCATCTCTACAAGAAATGTCACCATGCATATGTTTCTCAAGATTCTTGATTTTCTTAGTTTTTGATTTTGAAGGGATTGATCAAATTGAGTGCAATTGGTATTACAAGGGGTTGATTTTAAGTGTGTATGCAAGACTTGGTGTAAACAAAAAACAAACGTAGGGCCTTGTTTGAGTGGGTTGTGGGTTTCGGCAACAACAACAAACCAAGGAGGGTTTGTGTGTTGTGATTTTCTTGCATTCTTAAGAGATTGTAAGTATTTTTTGTTTACTTTTATGTTGATTAAATTATAGATTGTTTGCATGTATTTGATTTTAAATCGAGAATCCATTGATTGTGTTTTTGCATCGTGCGTTTTGAAGGTTCAATAGTTAGGTTTTGAGATGATTATAGTGGGTTAGGCTAGTTTAAGTGTGTTGCGATGTTGTGGGTACTACTGAAACGAAGTTTTGAAAGGAGTTGAAAGATAACTCATGAAATGCAGAACATTAGTTGCTCATCGAGTAAGTAAAAAATAGTTAAAACTAAAATTAGGCTTAAAATTATGATAGAGACGTTCCAACTTTTTTTTTTCGATATAAGGCATCGACCCTTAACGACTCAAAAACTAAGTTATAATGGTAAAAAAAAAAAGTCCTAAGAAAATGTTCGCCAAAATTCTGCTTAGTTTTTAAAAATAATCGGTTGTGCAGATCTGAAAAAAGGGCATTTTCGTCGTTTTTAAGGTCCTTTCGGCCTTACGCCGAAACAGGAAAGTTTTTTGGGAAGTCGTTTTTACTTTTCCCAAGGACAACTAAGTCCTAAAAATGCGTAATAAACGGTCGAAAAGCTTAGAATAAAATCCTGCGTTATTTTGTTTTTTAGTTTGCATCAAATCTAGATATAGGCCATTTTCGTCCTTTTCTTCGAGTTTTGAGTCTCGTGTAAAAACTAAAAAGCTGTTTAAAATCCGTTTTACTTTCCCTGTATTTCCCCCCCATTTTTATTTTCCCCCCTGCGAGGATAACTAAGGCTAAAAACGTATGTAATCGGTCAAAAGCTTAGGATTAGATATTACAATTAAAAAAAAAAAAAAGATAAGTATTCTGCATAAAAAAGAAACTTGCAGGGAATTATGGCCATTTTCTTTTCTGGGCCCGTTCCAGGGTCCACGGTAAAACAAAAAAAGTTGTCCGAAACGTCGTTTTACATCAACTGATTGAAGAGTCCGATTCGTGAAAAGTGTGATTAGCGGTTGTTTTAGACGTGTCAGATTTAAGAAATTTATAATTAAAAAGTCAAACTTTGTGAAATTCTTTTAATGGTCATTTAGCGTTATTGAGAATGACTAAGGCATAAAAATCTTAACTAAAACGAAATTGCCGACAAATATGATAGTAATTTCCTTTGCTCGCAGATCTAATAACGTCTTAACTTTATATATGGTTCAAAATGGGTAATTTTCATTAAAATTGCATATTTCGGAATGGGTTAAAATGGAGGTTAAACATAAGGCGATAACGTTTTAGTGGTAATGAAATAAGTAAAGTTTTGGCGCACATCTATGATTCTAACTATATAGATATTTCCATATATAATCGAAATGATATATATTTTACATACTTATGCAATTTATGTCATTTTTTTATAAATATACTCTTATTACTGCACCATCATTACAGGTCGCGGGTAGGACTTGTCAGCCATTCTCTCCTTGTTGAAATTTTTCAATTGGATACTTCATTGCTTTCGTTGAGTTCATAGCCCACTATTTTCTCTTTTAATGGTTTTCATAAACTGTTTTTGGGGTGAGAATACATGCTCGTTTTACTAAGCAAATTTATTGATTTCTACTACTTAAGCGTTACATGACTATTTTTACTAAAGCTTTTACCATAAAAATAAGGATATTAGATTCCTTTAGGGACCCAAGCCATTACTGACTTGGATCTTCCTCGTGCATCAATGTAGTTATGTCTTTTAAAAACAAGTGATGCACCATTAGGTTTGGTAGGTCTCCAAACTTAACATGCTGATGTCTTTACAGCATTTACCCCTTTCACCCTAACAGCACTAACATGTCCTGTATATGACCTAGCAGTATTAACTACTCTAGGCCTTCTAGTATAATAGTGTCTCTTTGCAGTATGCACAGATCTTCTAGTTAATGTTGTTTGCTTATAAAAGGGCCTCTTAGCAGTTGATTGTGCTTGTTTAAAAAAATGTGTCTTTGATTTAGCACTATGAACTGCTATTTTGGGGTGAGCAGCATTAACAGCCCTAACAATATTAAGTGGTGTTAGGCCAGTTTTCAACAAAACTGCTTTTGGAGACATATTCCTATGTACACTAGGGTGTGTGGTTTTGGCATCCACCCTACTGTAATTATTTCTAGATATTGTGCCTCTTCTTTGATGGTTATCACAATTAATCTGTAAATGATTAAAACTTCCACATATAAAGCAAGCCTTGTTATACATCACAAAATCTTTTCTTAGTTGATTGGATTTTTGTCCATTCCAATTCCTCTGATTCCCCCTAGGAGATTGTGATCTATATATTTCTGCATACCTAACTGACCTTTTGACTATTTTTTCATGATTTTTAGGTTTAGTAAATTCTAACTTTTTATTAACAGGAAAAATAGTTTCTTTATCAATCTTAGGTGAACCCTCAACAAAGCTACTTGTGTCTTGTGATACTTGTTCTTCTACCAAATACTTTTCAGTATTTTCTTTAGAATTATCTGATTTTTTATCACAAACAACATTAGACTCTTGCTCACTATCCTTAGGACTACTATCCTTAGGACCATTATCCTTATGACCATAACCTTTGAACTCAGGCTCTTTGAGTTCTTCAAGACCAGAATAAGACAGATCTAGCTTGTTAGGTCTATTATAGATTAAAGGATGTGGTGGAAGAACTGCACTATACCATAAACCCTTTTTACATTTGTCAGATATCTGACTTCCTAACAACTAGTCTAAGTCTTTTGAGGCCTTATCAAATTTCTCAATTTTTAATTCAATGCCATCCTTTTCTTGCTTAACTTTTTCAAACTCACTTTTAAGCATATTTATTTCATAGTCTTTACAAGCTACTTCTCTTTTAAGAACTCCTATTTCTTCACTAAAAAGAACCTCATTCTTTTTATATGTGATAATTTGATCTTCTAGAGTTACTAAACCTCTTTTATAAGTAATTGCTTTAAATTCAGATTCATTAAGATTAACAAGCAAATCATCACACTGTTTCTTAAGAGTTTCATATTTTTTCAAGCAAGTTTTAGAACACCTCTGAGTCTGAGAATGTCTGAACTTGTTCTTCTGCCATGTCACTCCAATCAAAACCTACACCATCTATAGCCAACATTTCCTTTGAAGATTTGTCTTCATTGTTTCCTTGCTTCCTGGTGTTGTCTTGATTCCTGAACTGACTTTCCTTGCTTTTTGGTGCTCTACACTCCCTGGCAAAGTGTCCCAACTTATGACAGTTGTAACACTCAACCTTGGATTTATCATACCTAGCAATATCATTAGAATGAATGAAAATCTTCTTTCCTGTCCTCTGATAATACTTCTTTGCCCTCACACTTAGCAGAGAGAGCTGCCACTTCAAATCCATTGTTTCTAAATCATCTTCATGAATTTGCTCTAAGTCCTGGTGTAGGACATTAGAAGCATTGGGATTTTCAACCATGAAAGCATACATAGTATTATCACTGACGCTAGCAGTACTAACTTGTGGGCTAGCAGCATTAACATTAGGGCTAGCAGTACTAACTTGTGGACTAACAGTGTTAGCATCATTAGTACTGTTAGTGCTTGGAGCAGTCATGAAAGAGCCAGTCTAAGCACCACTGTTTCCACCAACAGATTTATTTACCTTTTGTTCAACAATTTTGAAGTTGTTATACAAATCATCTATGCTCATAGTTTCAACCTCAGGCTTATTTATCCACACAACTACAATGAAGTGTTTCCACTCCAGGGCGGAGTAAGCTACTCAAAATTTTTGAGTTTAAATCTTCTTGGGCAATAACCACACCTAGAATAGCAAGCCTACTAACTATCTTCTGAAGCCTATTGAAGATAGAGTCAAGAGACTCTGCACTTGTTGCACTGAAATTCTCATACTACTGCTTCAAAGGTGTCTTTTGAGTTTTCTTGGTAGCTGCATTACCTCCAAATCTTGTTTCAATGGTAGCAAACATTAATTTTGCATTAGGGTACTGGCTGAATGTGAGTTGATGTTCATTGGGAAGAGCCATCAGTAGCAAGCTCCTTGCCTTGACATCATTCTTCTTATTTGTCTTTTCTTTAGCGGTTGCTGGTATAGACATCTATGTCACTGAAGTACCATTCTCCTGTACTGTTTATGGTATTAAGACCCATGAATCACCATTTTCTATGACCTCCTAGAGTGCATAGTCTTGGATCTGTAAGTACTACTTAATCCTTATAACCCACATCTCATACTCACCCAATTTGAGTATGGGAAGCTTTGCAGTAGGACCACTATTTGTAAATTCAAGCTCCATGTCTTCTAGAACCAATAGTTTTCTCAAAGCAAAGCTCTGATACCACTTGTTAATCCCAAACCTAGATCGATTCCTTAGGTTGTCTAAGGTTAAATTACCTTGGATAAATCCAAAATAACTTATTGTAGAAACTTTGTATGTATATTAAAGTGTATGCGAAATCTACACCTTAATACCTAGAAGAATTATGAATAAAACAGTAATCTTGAACAAACAAAGATAAAATCAAACGCTCCAATATTATTAGATCAATAATACGAGTACGCTTCACTTAGCACTAGGGTTTACAACATTGAAGCTTTTCTTAATCGACTTTGACAACTATGAAGAGTTATATGCAAAACTTGATTGATATCCAAACAATACCCAGGCCTTCCTTTTAATAGACTAAGGAGTCCTAGTCCGGCTTACAAAACCTTCATAAGATTATCTTAATCCTTCTAAACATAAAAAACCCCCCGGTAAATCTTTTAAATAAATACATTATGTATATCTTGTACATAAATATCTCAATACTTATCTTCACAAGTATTCTTGTTCTCCAAACAATCTGTATTTCTTTAATCCGTCTTTATCTTCTTGATAGTAGAAAGTCTTCAAGCAGTTGTAATCTTTTCACCAGCAGCACTAATAAACATAAGCAGTAGTAATATTAGTACTAGCAGTACTAATATATACTCACAGTAGTAACTTGTACTAGCAGTCTTAACATTTACTACTAGCAGCACTAACTACTTAGCTTATATTTTAGTCTTCAACACTATGCAGTCTTAACTTCAACTAACAGCAGTAACTTCATGCTGTCAGTACTAAATTATACTAACAGTAGTAACTAGCAGTGGTAACATTATACTACCAGTACTAACCACTTAACATAATTTCCATTATGTACCTGAACAGTAGTAACTTCCAAGAATCCATGAAGTCTTTTAAGTCCCAACATGTTTTCAAGTAGATTTTGGGACCTCTGTTTGTAAAAACTCTGATGAAATAATGAATGATAACTTATCTTTTAAAAACGTCTCTTTCGAGTCGTTTTCTATGATTATGACTGTTGTACTATGAAATAATACCCAAGATTAGCTTCCACTGCTATATGTCAAAAATGGGGGTGTTATATGTCACTAAGATTATTTTGCTCGGGCTTGAAGGTATACCACTTACCTCCCGCTTCATCGGTACGCGAGGATGCATATTCAACAAAGGCTAGTTCAGGATCTTCCATGCAATACTGAGTGTCGTGAGGACCACTGCAAATCTCACATGAGGTAGTGATTTTGTTCACTTGAGTAGGTTGTGTCAGAGCAAGATAAGCTTCCATTAAGCATTGAACTTGATTTTCTAGCTCGATTAGACGGCGGTCGGATGTATTCGGGACATCTTGAGGCAAAGCGATTGTCTTGACCGGCTTAGCAAAATCCCTTGGGTCATTCCAACTTTCGTTGTCATAGAGGGCGAGGTCCTCTAATAATGCCCAGGATTCTTCAGCGTTGAGGTCACAAAGCTTACCACCGACCGATTGGTCAATGGTTCGTCTTGTGACTGGATTGACATGGTCATAAAAAATTTGGACTTGAAGCCAAAGGTCTATGCCATGATGAGGGACTTTTTGGAGTAAGTCCTTGAAACGAGTCTATACTTCGGATAAAGATTCTCCATGATGTTGTTGGAACATCGGGATATCGTTGCGGAGTTTTGCGGTCCTTCCCAGTGGAAAGAATTAAGCAAGGAATTGGGTAGTAAGATCCTCCCATGTGGTGATGGATCATGCTGGAAGACGTTCAAGCCAATTGCTAGCTTGATCATGTAGGGAAAATTGAAACAAACCCAGGCGCATTCTTTCCCTATTTTCACCATCAAGGTCGAGTGAGTCCACAAGTTTAAGGAAATCCTTGAGGTGTTGGTTTGGATCCTCGGACCAAAATCCATAGAATGAGTATCCGTTTTATACCAACTGGATGGTGTCGGATCAAAGAGGTACTACGTTGTTCCCTGCGGGGAGCTCCATGGTATTCCTATAACCCTTGTGGCTAGGTTTGGAGTAGTCTCCTAGAGTACGGATACGATTCTCGTCTCCCATGGTGGTTGATGAGAATGGGTTACGAAAAAAATAACACAAAGAGAAGATAGACTACAAGAAAGCTACTATGCGGAAATTAAATCTTACTTGAAAGGATTCAAGCAAGTAGAACTAAGCTAAACTATGATCAATACCTAACTATTCCCCAGGTGGAGGCGCCAAAAACTTGATGCGGTCGCCGTTAGACTTCAACAATAAGTTTTACAACTCCCTAGGCAGAGTACTTAATCATTGTAGTAGTAGTATAGGCAAGACTCAGGGGGTTGTTATCATTCACTCGAGGAATAGGTTGGGAAGGGTTGATCACGGTCTAACAGAATTCTAAGGGTTGAGGGAAGATTATTTTTGTATTTTTATGTTTTATTGAAAGCAAGTAAATCATATATTTGAGAGGAGGTTTAGTTTTAGCTATTAAACTAAATATAATCTAAACTAGTGGTGATAATAATAAGATAAAAGACTGTGTTTATTTAATCATGTATTACTCCCTAGATTGCTTCTCCTAGTGTTGTTGCCTTATCACACTTGTGATGATCTGTGTAATTATTTCCTAAGTCATGAACGAATTATACGAACCCGCCGTCTACTTAGCATTTCATTAGAGCAACGCACAAGCAAGGTAGTATGAAGACAATTACAAGGCCCCTAAGGGTACACTAAGTGCATGTGAAATATATTAAGAGTGGATCAACCATATTATGGGGCAAGGTAGTATGAAGACTGTTACCCGATGGTATCCTTTCTACACAATCATGTTCTCCTAGACATATCAACACCGATGCAGACAAAAGCTGGTTTTCTAAGACCTAACATGCACATCCATCACAAGAAGCAACACCACTAAGATCTACATTCTAGGTTTCATACAATCATAAATAAACACAATAGGAGGCTTAGCCTAGCATGTTAAAGATAAAGCAAGAACAATAAATAATCACACAACAAGACATATTAAATGATTAAATAAACCTTACTTGATTAAAACATGAGTTGGAGGAAGTACAATAGGGTTTTTAGGCCCTAAAATCGTCCCTAACAGCTGCTAAACGAACTAGGGTTCGTACCCTCTTTTTATTCTAAAGTTACACACTTAAAACCCTAAATTC
The DNA here is from genome assembly GCA_026074375.1 of Tanacetum coccineum. Classification (NCBI taxonomy): domain Eukaryota; kingdom Viridiplantae; phylum Streptophyta; class Magnoliopsida; order Asterales; family Asteraceae; genus Tanacetum; species Tanacetum coccineum. Next base: position 15,029 of record BQNB010045971.1, on the reverse strand, counting down.
GGGTTTGTATATATAGGAAAAACACTGTGACGACGTCGCATTTTAATCGTGACGCCGTCATGAAAGAGAATAATCTAGATAAAGGGTTGGGTCGTGTGCTCTGACACCGTCATGGAATCTTGTGACGCCGTCTTGATCATCGTTGTGCAGCGTCACGTTGTATTTGTGATGCCGTATCCAGCCACTGTAGAGAAACTCTTAAGCAATGTTGGTGTAGGTCCGTAGTCTTGTCCGTTTCTTCTACAAATGAGCCCAAGTCACGTGTATTTCCTTCAAATGCCTTCCAAATACAAAATACCTAAAAGGGAATGATTAAGTACCTATTTTGGGCATAAACACATGATTTAGGGGGTTAAACGACCCCGAATAAGTGTATAAAATGATACCTCATCAACAAACAAGCAAAACACACAAGCATACAAGCACATTAGAGAAATCAAAAACACACATAAGCAAAAAAATGCAAACAAACAAGCATACAAGCACATCAGAGAAATTAAAAACAAGCAAAACACACAAAGGGACATAAGCCACGAGAGAGACATATACAAAGACAAGATGGGTCACATAATGGGACCACAACACAAACAAAACAAACTGAGCAAACAAGCCATGCAGCAAACGATAGGAGCACCAAAAGGGCAGCACAAGCAAAGCAAATGGGCATAAAGACGAAACCAAGACTAAAGAGGAACCAAGACTAAAGGAAAAATCGCCTAAGAGAAAGCTAAGGGGAGCTATACCTACGGGTAAAGCAAAAAGAAGGAAAAAAGGGGCTCCTTTCCGCTTGAAAGATGACTAACCTTAGAGAGAAGTATGGGGAGCAATACCTAAGGGCAAAGCAAAAGGGGGGCTCCTAGGCGCTTAAAGGCACACTAGCTATGAGACATAAGGACCTAAAACACGCAAGGCAAAGCTACTACGAATCTCCTACAATCCTAAGAGCAAAACCCAAGGGCAAAGCAAAAGGGGGCTCCTAGGCGCTTAAAGGCAAACTAGCTATGAGACACAAGGCCCTAAAATACGCAAGGCAAATCTACTATGAAGCTCCAATAATCCTAAGCTCAAGACCGACTCAAAGGCCTAATATTTCTACCCGTTAATCCTAATTCTATCTCTTCACGTGTTCCTATCAAAGGTCATGTCCTCGGACAAGAGAAGCTTCTTCATGTCCTGCTTAAGTCTATCTTCCCATTTAAGTTTAGGTCTACCCCTTCTCATTGAGCCATTGACTAACAGAGCTTCAACTCTCCTAACTGGGGCAGTTTGTGGTCTCCTCTTGACATGCCTAAACCATCTCAACCTTCCTTCCCTCATCTTGTCAATTATAAAATCAACATCAAGTTTTGCTCTGAAAACTCCGTTCGGTATCATATCTACCATGGTTTTACCACAAGTCCACCTCAGCATTCCCAATTCCGCCACTTCCACCCTGTTCGCTTGAGCTTTCGTGATCGACCAACACTCTCAGCCATACAACATAGTTAGTTTAATCGCGTCCCTATAAAAGACTCCTTTGGTTGAGAAACGTCTAATATGGTGAGCAACGTCTTCATCTATCCTTCCTCCATTTTACCCAACCTGCTATAATACGGTGACCAACGTCTTCGTCTATCCTTCCTGATCTATGTATCACCGAACCCAAATATCTAAAAGACTCCTTTGGTTGAAGGATCCAGTCTCCGATATGTATATCCACTTTTTGGTGGACGACCTCGTACCTTCTAAAATCACATCTAAGATATTCATTCTTCTCTCTGCTTACCTGTAGGCCATTTTATTCTAGTGCCTCCCTCAAACTCTCAAGTCTGTTGTTTAACCCTTCCACCGAATCTACAATCAACACAATATCATCTTCAAATATCATGCACCAAGGGATGTTCTCTTGAATCCCCCTCAAAAGCTCATCCAGTATTAAGGTGAATAGGTATGGGCTAATGGCTGAACCCTGATGAAGTCCTACTTCCACCGGGAAAAACTTTGTGTTCCCCACTGTGGTCCGTACGCGGGTCTTCGCCCTCGTACAAAACCTTGACGGTAAGTGTTTGTATGACATTTAGTTCATTGTTGTTCATTCAAACAATCTTGATCATAGTGTTTGAATCAATTATTATTAGAAGTAATTGTTTGGTTCTTATCTATATAATAATAAAAATATAGTATGCTTCGTAAAACTGTTAGTTATGTAAAAGATTGACAAAGAATGAAGAAGTTATGAGAATATTATGAATGTGGATCTAGTAATGAATAAAAAACGAATAGCTTAAGCAAATGATTTCTATGTATATATATATATATATTGTGATGTAGAACCGTCATATATAATAAATCTATTGGGATTTATGAACTAGTAAACCATATTTACTACGAGTACGCAGCGAATGGATCTAGTTTGATGAAAATGATTAACACACGTATACAGAAAAACACTAACCTTTTAGTTGAATGACTTAAAGCAAACAACGAGAATCTTTAACCTTGAAACTTTAGTGACTAAGTTGTCACCTCTATGGTTGCTCACACAACACGTCCAACAAATACGCCAAGATGCTAGTCTTTACTTCACGTCTCTCGAACACCGAATGTTACACCTTTCTTGAATCGAAAACCACAAACAACCTTTGTATATAAACCGAAAACCATAAACCCTAATTAGGGTTTTAAGCAAATTCGGTTAAACTTAAATTCAAGAAATAGAAACCCTAAAGGTTTCAAGTTGTTGTCGACTTGGAGAACAAAACAAACCGAAAACCCTTGATTAACTTAAGCTTATGATCGAGCTTGTGGGAATCCAATCACACCGGTTTACCGAAAATCAAACAAGGAAGAAAAAGGAGAACCAAAAATCAAAAAACCCTTTCAGGGTTATATCGAATTCGGTTTTAGGAGGAGAGGGAAAACCAAAAATCAATTTAGGTTTTTAGGGATTTTTAATGAATAATAAGGTAGGGGATGGGTGTTTATATAGGCACCCAAAACCTAGTCCTTGGTGAACAAGGAAACCATAATTTATTCCTTATTCCAATTCCTCCACCTCCTTAATTCTAAATCGACACAAACACCCCCTCTAAAAACCCATAGGGGCCGGCCATCACAAGGCACCCATTTGGGTTTGGTTTTTGTCAATTTAAGTCCCTTCGGTTTACATATTTAAATAACCATTAAGTTAGTTATAAACTATAACGACTATTTAAATATATTACGTGAAGTATATTTAATAATAAAAGTATTCTATGTGTCTTAAAGTATATGCCCCCAATAGGCTCACGTATTTCTAATTGTATGACACGTGAATCCAACAACCACATTCCAATAGCTCCCACTTGGGAGTTAGAGTAACGGACCGCGTTTATACTAACAATGGAAACGTCTAGCAACACTCTATTTGCTATTAAAACTAGAAATACCTGAGATGAAGTTCCAAGAACATTCTCAGTATAATGGTTATGTATTTCTTGCTAATATCATCCCTTTGTTACAGATACCGTTAAACCATGGATATGGATCCTAACTCATTCAATATAGTTTAACAATTTAGTTTCTCGTTATCAAAGTTAATTCATATTTACCAAATGTAATCAAGAATCATTTTGAATTACCCTTTGGGCACGGCCATGCAATTATCTGATTAATTCTAGAGAGGCGCCATGGTATCATTCTGCAATTAGACAATTGGAGGAATAAATTCTTTATTGACTACAAGTGTTGTGGATGCTGCTTCGCATCACTTCCAAGAATAGCCTTTATAACTATCATTTTCAGGTTAGCGTTTGACTTATAATTAAAAAGGGATTTCTACACATGCAGAACTTGTTCGTATCTCAAGTCTATGGATGACTTATTTAACCATTTTCGACATCTTACTTATGACAAGGATCCAAAAGTAAATGTCCGAAAGTTGGGGTGTCCAATATGCAACCATTGTGAATAACATATGAGTTTGGCGGGAACCATCCATGTATTTAAAAAAATACAACCAATACTCATATTTGCCTTATGTAACAATATTCCCATATTATTAACCGACAATGGACATATTTAGAATGGTAAAATTATTCAAGGATTAAACATGCAAATAAAGGACAACAATTATTATATGTATGAAAACAATACCAAGTATTTTTATTCATCAGAAAAAGTAAATTTTTTCTTACAATCCCAATTTTCGAAATTACTAAAAACAGATATGCATGAGACTAATTAGTAAATTGAAGTCTAATGTTTCCAATATTCTCAACTCTTTCTTTACAAGAAAGCTAAATAGTCATCTGAGTAAACTTTTTGAATACTTGTTTCAAATTCACAAATTTGTGAAGGATTTGAACGATATAATGAGTGTCGTATGTATATTTGCATACTATTGTAAGTATCATAGTATGGAAATGTGACAATACCTTTTATGAGGTATTTGAAGTCACCAACATACTTATCTCAGACAGTCATCTTTATAGTTCCTTAAAATGTAAAGTAATCTCATTTTTTAATATGTATTGCAACAATACTCTTAGCTAAGCATATTTAGTTAGCAGATTTATCATAAATGATAAAATCCTATTTCAACTAGAATTGATTATTCTCTAGCATCAGTGTATACGAACAACACTATGCCTTATATAATTCGTAAATGTTTGTTTTTAACAGTAATCTAAATCACTCTTAATTGGATAATGTTGTTATCAGTCATCTAAATACTCTCAATTAGATACTGTTGTTGTTAGCTTTTCTTGCTCTTATGCAAAAGTAACAATCAGTCTCATACACAATATAAGATACATATACATGATGAATCATTAGTTAAAAACACAAGGTTTCCATCCATGTATTAAATTATCTCTAGTGAAATATGTCATTTAAGACTTGCTTCAATGATATATTGCTTTGTGTTGGATGTAATCACCGCATATGTTTATTTCAATAAACATTTATTCTAAGGTCGTTTGTTTTATTTCCTAAATTCCCAAGTGAAGTTTTATTCCAATCTCAAGGATTAATATCTAGCTTTGATGGAATGATACTTTCAATATGTTACACAACATATGAATTTTAAGGAAATAAAACATAGTGCTCCCACTTGATGTCTGGTGTACTCATGAGTTATCTTAATTTAATCAAAAATCATATTGTAATTAAACTTAAGATCTCAGCTCCTAGATGCATGATCTAATCCACACTTGGATTCTTTTATCTTGTATACTTTATAAAGATTATTTTAAACTCATAACCTTTTGATTACACACCGTCCTCGCAAAAGGTAATCATAAAGAAAAGAGTTATAAAACTTAATTGTCATATTACAAATATAGACTCATAACCCTTTTGATTACACATCGTCCTCGCAAGGTAATCATTAAGGAAAGAGTTATGATCCTTAATTCGCCATATGTCAGATTCAAGAAAACCTGTATGACAATTAGTTATCTTTATATAATTAATGCATGTAGAAAAGAAAGATTTAATCATATTCAATTGCTTGAGTAAGATTAAAAACTCTTATCATCAGTCAGGCATTAATATGTATACAATTTTGCCCTTATGAGCCTTTCTTCAAAAGAAACTCATTCTAACCTTAAAGTTTTACTATTTGGTGAAAGATCAATCAAGCTCACACATTGATTTTCTTTTAAGGACTGCATCTTTTCATTCACGAAGCATGCAGACCCGTGCGATGCACATGGATTATATCTAATGTGTTTCAGATGGGTTGCGTGTAATTGTTGTTGGCGTTTTTGGCTTAGTCTTGTTGGTCATTAGAGTTTTGGTGTTGTGGTTATATTAGTTGTAAAAAGTAGTCATGAGTCAGTGATGTTGGGATGCCGTTCCATTTAACATATGTTTAGTATTAAACTATAAATACGTTTTTATTTGTTTTCGTACGTTTTCGTTTGTTTTTATCCGTTTTTGGACATTTTCGTCCGGTTTTATTTGTTTTCATATTTTGTCGTCCTTTTTAATACATTTTCGTACATAATGGGACTTACCCACTCCTTGCATGGCCGTGTAAAATCAATTGGATGCATTAATGGTTTTTATATAAAAGATAAAATCAATTTGATACATTAATGGCTATTGCATGAGGGTTGTGTACATAGTGCTATTTGTCTTGCACCCCTCATAATGGATACCTCCACAATAAATTAATAGACTCAATCTTTTATAATAATAGATAGTTCTAAGACATTTATCAGATACAAGATGTGATAATTCATCTTTTTAGTTTAGCAGGTTTACAATGACCCTTTAACTTATATTCCTCAGCATTGATATTAAAATATCACTCATTGATAAGGCATCCTTGCGGATTTATAAATGAGAGTTACATTATACTTTGGTTCGACATTTTCATGTTTAACCTTAGTATGACATCAGCAAGTGAATTCAGAAGGTTGTGTATTTTGTTCTTGAATATTTTCAAGATCTATAGATGCTCCCACTTACTTTTGTAAGTAGAGATAATTATCTAAACAATAAATTGTTCTTAAATGGGACAAAAAAAATACATTTTACAGTTCTCATCTCTAGCTTGTTAATAATATGTTTCATAAGATATTAACAAATTTCAGAACTTTAATCAAGACATAATGGGATTCATCCCAATCTATAAATAGATAATGTCTTGAATACCTTCTAGGTTGGAACTATAGTGAGTGTATCTATGGCACACACAGATTCTAACCTTGATAGATTTTGGAGGTAGAGCAATTAAAGTCATCAAAAATCAAACAAGGTGAATATAGTTTGTTTCAACACATTAGACATACCATAAAAATGTGGTATTCTATGAGTATTAGAATTGTGAGACTACATCAGAATTCCTTAGATAACTTAATTCTCTTTAGGTCAAATACTTACCAATTGGGTCGAGCTAAATTGAATACAAAGTATTTTAAAACCAAGTGCATGTTATAACGTATATTTCTTTGAATAGTACAATAACTCTATGTTTATGTGTTTTAAGAAAACAAAACATGTCAAGTATACGTTACAAGACTTGAATAATTCAAGGACCTCATGTTTATGTGTTAACAAGAAGACATAACAAATTTACTACTTACTTTATGTTATGCGTCATTGATAAATTCAATGACTTTATAATCATGTCTTAACAAGCAAACATAATTTATAGTACTCTTAAAATATACCGTACTATAAACTCAAACTCTTTGACTCAATAGTAATTAACAAGTCTTAATTTCAAACTTCATAATTATGATTTTATAATCGAACAATAATTATTTTGACTAAAACATATAATCAATGAGTTGAAGTAGCTATATATTATATCTTGATATTTAAATATAATAGGGCAACAAACATCGTGTGTGTTTAAGTCCTAGTAGATTTATTAGCTTTCTTACCTTGCGGTCAAGAGAAAAACCAATAATCATATTGTTATATGTTGTTCCTTGCACACACTTAAGATTTCTCCCACTTGTGTAAGGGACAACATGATCTAAAACAATACGACAAGCGCTCGATTGTATAAACAATATGATAGTGTCATAGATATTACAAGTAGATTTCAAACCATAACATTTAATAAGAAATTGTGGATTATTATTCTATAGATAACGTTTCAGAAAGAAACATCAGAAAGGCAACGTGTTATCTAATAAAATAAAATGTAATATTCCTTTAAGCAATGGTCGTTTATATTCGGAAAGTAATGAATTATTTCAAAGCAAGCTAGAAATAATATGGGCAACTAACAAGGAAATAAATCTTGTAGCTCCCAATGAATTTGACAACCTTACATGAATGTCTTTTTAGTAGTAAAACGCAAGGCTCCCACTGGTTTTGTCAACACTGTAAGTGTTACATCACCAGTAGAAAGCAAATAGCGATTTATTTACTTTCTTATTCTCTTAGAATACCTACAAGTAGCAATGTACTTAGGTATTGAACAGAGTATATGAAGTTCTACTTATGTAGATGAGGGACTAGCCATCCATGCTTTCATTAACTTGAATTTTTTTAGCATGCAATTCCTCCTTAATCGGCCTGCCTAGCCACAACGGTGTTTAGCACTATAAGGAATGAATCGAGTCCAAGAAAAAAATAGCTAGAAGACCTGCTAGCAAATTTCTTTACTCGTTGCGGTTTAAACTCATACATCGTGACAAGTGCAGGATGTCATTATTATGGTAGCTATAGACAAAATATACTCTAGTTACACAAAAAATTTTATTTTTCAAATATTTCAGTACCGGTAAAGGGTAATGAAAGATTAAAAGTGTAGCATCAGTTCCAGACAACCGCTCAAGTTCAAGTGAGTTTAAATATAATTGATAAAAAATCAATTATAACCCTATCTTATTGATGTGTCGTTGTGTAGGTATTATTTATGTATCAAGTTTTACTATTTATTTTATGCCGACTATACCTAAAAACAACACTTTAATGGGCAGTGTACCCAGTCAGATGGAGTTTCGTGGTAAGTAGGGTGTCGATCACTAAGAGCGAGAGCGTTAATTCCTAATTCTATTAGTATTTTAGTTATCTAAGTTAAACCTAAAACTAATGCAAAAAAGGGGGTTTCAGACTGAGAGACGGGCATGGTTTTGTGTATCTAACCTAAGGTTTTGATGACAAGTAAAGCAATAAACACACACAAGAAGACAAACAAACGATAGAGAAGCGGTCGAGAACTAATGTAAGGAAAACGTATCAACCATGAATAATCCGATAAAATGCAGGTTTGTTAATTTAGTGCAATGATTGTCTTATCTCGAAAGGCATATCATTCCTAGACTTAGGCGATACTTTTTCCTAAGACCTAGACACGCTAATTCTGTCACAATTAGACGCATCCACATAAAGCATCCTTATGTTGATTATAATCTATCTTAGGATCTAAGTAGGTGCTCTTACTAAACTCTATCTCATCGAGACTTTACCCAATTACTGCTTAACGGCGATTTATATACTAGTAGTTCACTGTCCGAGACCTTACCAATGGAATAAGAACGTACTCGTTAATACCACGGTCACCTTATGGATCAACTAAGCTCACTAATCTAAAGGCAAAGATAGGTCAATATTTGTGATCATATGATTCTAAATATATAAATTGTAATATGGAAAGCTATCCCGAACTCTTAGCCTACGCCCAAACAACACCGAAGTTGCAGCGCATTATATATGTAGGACTAGACCCAGTTGAGTGATAGGTCGCATACTTAAGCACGTAAATGAATATAAATTGATAAACATAAACAGCAATCAACGATAAATTAAGCAATCGAGATAAACAAACCAAACATTAGATCTTCATAAACATGGCCGATACCTAAAGGTATCAGCCGATAGTCATTGTAAAAATACACACAGTTTGATATATGAACGATTAAAGAAGAACCCTCGATCGAACGCGTATTCGGTCATGCGAAGATTACAAGAGTTTTCCTATGATCTTGAGGCTCTTTTCTAACCTTCTAGGCTCTTTTGATCGCCTCTTTGTCGACTTGGTGGTTTAGGGATTCACTTGCATGTCTAAAATAGAGTTTAGGGTCGTCTATATATATAGGTTCTGGTAGTCGGTTCGATACGGCATATTGAGAAGCTCAATACGGCGTATTGGATGACTTGGTGTGGGCTCCGAGAATAAAATATTCCAAAATTCTTTCGCAGGAAATAGGATACGCCGTATTCGATTTTTGGTTACGGCATATTGACCAATATGGAGTATTGGGTTTTTTGATACGGAGTATTGGCTGAAAATGTGTTTTTCTTGATTTTTGACCAAAGTATCATATACGGCATATCAATGGCGAAATCTTCAAAGTCAGACAATGGTCTTGAGTTCTTCAAAGACTTTAGATACGCTAGAATGAGACGGCATATCGATTTCAGAATCAACGACTTTCTCAAACTCTTCGTTTATGCTTCAAAACACGTCTTTTTCTCCATCTTTTGCCAAATGCTCCAAAATTACTGCAATTCTCAAATAAAAACGATTAAGTAACAATTCCTTGCAATAATCGTACAAAATGAGTTATTTACATGTGATAAATGATGCTATGAAATAGATGTTATTTGATGTCATCCATGTATATATATATATATATATATATATATATATATATATTTATCATTTGTATTTCATTTACTATTAAGGTATCTGTATTTTCTGTTGTATTTATAACATCTTTTCCCTTTTTATTTTCAAATTACTATTAATGTATCTGTATTTTCTTATTGTATTTATAACATCTTTTTCCCTTTTATATCTTTAACCTCTAGTGTTTTTTTATCTTATTGTTTTAATAATTGTTATTTCTGCATATAACTTTTTTTTTAATTCTTCCTTGTAAATCTGACATTGTGTATTGGTTTTGTTTCTTTCAAAATCTTTTGCATATTTCATCAAAAAATATATATTCGTTCTTTTGTTCTTTTTATCTATCAATTGGTTTTGGTTTTCCAATTTTTCTTTAATCTATCTAAATACAGTTTCCTTAATCGTTAATCTTTAACATCTTCCTATTAAATCTATTGTCGTATTTATTTCATTCATCATCCCTCTTGAATAGTGTTTATTTCTTGTAATCACAAATACAATTTCCTATACATTCACATTCTTCTGATTCATTGCTCACGTGGGATTCATTTTCTACTATAGTTTAAATCATTTTCTTCAAAATCTGATATTTAAAATCACTTAGATTCTTCATTAATCATATTTTTCATAATCTGATTTTTAGAGTTACCAGCTGATATATTTTAATTCATATAATTTTCTTTTTAGTATAACAATTATTTGAAGTAATGTCCTGTTTTTCCCAACACTTATAGCATGTTATTGTTATCTCTAAAACTTTTAATTTATTTTCCTTTATCAAATGATTTTTTTCTTTTTATTTATGTATTATTATATCTTTTATAATTTATTAATTATATTTTTATTAGATTTTCTGTATCTTCTTTTAATATATTTTATTTTCTTTTGTATATTTCGTATAATATCAGAAAGTAATTTTATGTTTATATATAGGGTATCCCTTTCTTTCAGAACCTATATTAGCTGCGAGAACTAAACAGAAACCACTCTAACCAATCATATTTTTTTTAATATTAATGATTTTTATTTAATCTAAAGGGCATATTTGTAAAAGACATTTTTGAACATAGTTTTTTATTTAAAACACATTTTTTGTAAAAAATTATTTTAATTTTTGTTATTTTTTTTTGTTTTTTTCTAGATTTTTTATTTTTTATTTTTTGAACTTGTTTTTATTTAAACTTATTTTTTTTAAATCCTTAAATTTCGTATTTCTTTTTTGCTTTATCTTTTGATTTTTTTGTCCTTTTATGTAGCATGCGTGTTTTCAAAATGTTGAGTACATATATGTTTTTCGGAATTAATTTTTTATTTTTGTTTTTTAAATATTTTTTAACATACATGTCTTTCAAATAGTAAGGTGCATATATGTAAATTTATAACAAACAAAAACATACATGATATACATAGAAAACTCGATATCAATTGAAATACAATTTTAATACATGAATTTAATCAATGTATACAAGTGTGCACTAAGAATATTTAATGCAAACGAAAATGTAAACATATGTATTTGAAGTTTCTCATCAAATTCCTTCGAACACGTATGCACGCCTTTCAAGAACATACATGCAAAGCTTTCAATGAACGTACATGCACGTCTTCAAAAAACATATGTGTACTTCCCGTCTCTCATCAAAATCTTTAGAACATATGTGCACGGCTTCAAAGAACATACATGCACGCCTTCAATAATCGTATTTCTTCAAATACTTCATTGCTATCATTATCTTCATTAATCTGTACAAACATACCTAAAAATAATTAAACCATACACAAATAGAAAAATAAATTTCTATATCCTTTATATACATTACTCGAAGAACGTGCATACTTATTATCAAAATAATCTAAACTATTTTGATCTTTAACCACCAATATATGTATACATAAAAAGAATAACATTATCCACTCTTTGACTTTTACATAAGACCTTTAAAGTATAATCAAATCATAGTATCGAACCATTCTTGAATACACCCACAACACATATTTCATGAACTAGGAAGAATATCAATTAATTAACCGGTTAATATACCCATATTAGAACTACACATGTATTTTGATAACCAACAGAAAGTTACCTGTTGATTTATAAAAGAACTAAAATTTTTATAATACTCAAACATATTAGATGTGCAACCGTGAACGAGATGGTGAAACAAGTACATGAATAAATAACAGCCTTAAGAAGTTAAAATACAAAAATTATACATCAAAACGAAACAGTAAAAGTCTAGAAAAATTCCAATCCTATCACAATAGACCCATACCCGTTTGAAATCCTAACGATATAAGTTTCGAAACACAAACTATTTCTTGTTAGTCAATATTCAGAAAGAAAAAACAATGTATCTTCGATGAGATATCTAATATCAACGTAAATAATGACGATCGAACCCATATTGTTCTAATGTTCGATCGAGTAATGTAAAAAAACAAGTTCTAAAAACTAATTAGACATAAGTTTTGACTAAAAGTAGAATAAAATCATTTAAAATATACAAACAAATACAAAAACAACAATTGATACCTGAATAGATGATGGAACAAAAGAACATATTGATCAGTTTTTGTAGATCTGGTGTTGTCGTCTACCAAGAAAGAAACATGAAGGGTAGACGTCAGTTTTGCGAGTGGGGAGAGAAAGAACGATGGTGGTGGTGGTGGTTAATGGTGGATTTTTGTAGCAAGATTGTGACGAAGACACCAAGCGGCGGCGGCGGCTAGATCTTGGAGAAGGGATAGAAACGTGTGAAAGTGATGAGTGGTTTGGGATATGTAACTGATTGTGAGGTCTTAAATTTTGTTTATTTCAACATAATTAAAAGTTCCTATAATACCCTTCTTTATTTAATTTAATATATTTTATTTTTCATTTAATTATCAAAATGCCATACTGCATTTATATATTGTACTCTATGTATTATTAAGAGTAAAAAGGGTGGTTCTGTCGGTTCTTTCACTAAGAATGGTTCTGAAAAGAAAGTTACACTATATATATATATATATATATATATATATATATATATATATATATATATATATATATATATATATATATATATATATAATATAATTCCCTAACTATTACATTTTTCTATTTCTAGAAACCCACCTTTAAATGCAATCGTTATTCCAGAAATACCATTATCAATAAAATAATAGTTGTTACTATTTTTACTAACCCATATTATCTTTTGACAATTTAATCGGCGGGTTAAGTCTATGTTTGACTTTATTTGACTTTTATCATATATATTTTCCTTAAATCTGACACGTCCAAAACGACCCGCTAAATTACATTTTCACGACTCGGACTCTAAAGCAATTTGATGTAAAACGGCGTTTCAGACATCTTTTTAGTTTTACCCGAGACCCAAAACTCGAAGAAAAATAACGAAAATGCCCCTGCAAGTTTTTGCCAGCTAAAACGGATTCGAAAGTGCTCAAAACGCTCGTTTCGTCGTGAAACGGCATTCCAGACAACTTTCGTGTTTCGCCGTAAGGCTAAATGGATTCGAAAGTGCTCAAAACGCTCGTTTTATTTTCTGCACAACCCTTAAATAAAGAAAATAGCTGATTGTATTTTTATAAAATTTCTAAACTTCGATCGACTCTAAAATCTTCGTTATTAGGAGTTACGGAACGATCCACCTATCAAAACGTTCATTAGGACGAACTCTATCTTATTTTCGAATCAAAAAATCAATTTTTGTAATTTCCCGAATCTCGTTTTCCGTGCCAAAGTTTCTGCTCGAAACTCGCTCACCAAAATCATTTTCGACCCAAAAATCACTTCACAACATACCAAGAATAGCTTATAAGAAACATCTTAATATTTCAAACCATCCAATATTATTTCTAATCTAGTCTAACGCAAGATCCCTCGGATTTCATCACATGCACGAATCAAAATCAATTCTAAACGAAAAATAATTATAACAGACTTTAAAATACTTACAAATGCTTATATAAGCAAGATCGATAATCAAAATCGTCTCCTTCGCCCCTTTCTTTTCTAGCCGAAACCCAACAACATTCAAACAATATTTTTTGTAATTTTTTAACAACCCAAAGCTTTCAAAAACACGCCATCTATTGTTGTTATACTCGGTTAACAGGCGAAAATCCTCAAAACTAACCAGAATCAAAAGTAGAGAAATACTCAATGCATGCTGATTTTTCTTGTAGGGATATGTTTAGATTAGTTTAAGGATGGATATTTTCTAGTCGGATCGTAATGCATGTAGCTCGATGACGGATTTTGGTGGTGGTTTTGGTGCGTCGAGCTAGAGAGAAAAAGAAAAGGGATGAGCAATTTTCTTTTAACTAAAAATGGAAGTTTGTGTGTTTTTTTTTACTTGTACACAAATGGTCCTCTTATCTAAATACTAAGGGAATGAAAGGGTGGGGTGTTTGTTACTATGGTGACCGGCCCCTATGTGGCTCGGGTAACGGCTTAAACATTTTTTTTGTAAATTTTTTATAACACATTATTTCGGGCGAAAACATTTAATAAAATGTTAAGTTATGTGAAAGTAAACTTTTTGACTTTTTTTAGCTAAACACGGGAAAAAAGGGTTGACAAAATACTAAAATAAAATAATTAACTTCCGGAATAAAAGTATGAGACATTAAAATTTCTAAGTGGCTTAAATAAATAAAAGTTTAAGCACGGCTTGCGACATAGCAAAAGATAATGGTTTTCATCAAATTGTTAGAAACGACAAAGGATTATTCCAAATCAAACGTAGAAAATGAATCACGGCCCGGAGTAACGTCTGCCAAAAACTCGGGTTATTACATAAGCGCACTTAGCCTTAGCGTTAGAAGAGAAGTCTTCTAACCTGTGTTTTTCAAAGAGTTGAACACAATTTCTCAATGACAACTCAAAATCTTTCAGAACTGTGTGTTCAACACTCATTCCCTCACAAAGCTTTAAAAGACGACAATATTACAATTGGTA